>VZRI01009676.1:39730-59292 GCA_013397515.1 Upupa epops
GGAGGGGGAAGGAAAAGAGGGAATGAAAAGGAGAGGGGAAGGAAATGTAGGAGGGGTAGGAAAAGGAGAAGGAGGAAGGAAAAGAGGAAGGGGGAAGGAAAAGGGGAAAGAAAAGGGGGAAGGACCTGGTCTGACTCAGAGTGCTTCACTGGTTTTACTGGGAAGTGGAAGCGGCTGCCCCAGTCCTCCCAGCGAGTCCAACCACAGCTTCACACCCTTCTCTGCATTTCCACAAACCTGATGCTTGGGGGGCTGGGAGGGGGTGCCCCAGCCGTGACCCTGCGATGATTCAGTCGCATCGAGTGCAGAGCAGAGCAGCCCAGCTCTGCCCTGAGTTTCGTTTCTTAGCAAAACCTCAGTCAACACGAGGAAACGCTGGCTGGGAGAGCTCAAAGTCTGTTCCTAGGAGGCGATAACGATGGCAGCATCGTCGAAACGCTGCTTAGTGAAGGCTGCTGGTAAAATCTCACCGCCTGACTCCAATCCCAGCTATAGATTTAACCGTTGAAGACTTCAACTGCCAAGTAAACCGGGGTGCTCAGAGCGATGCTGCTGAGTGAACGCAGCGGCTTGGAACCCCACTGCTCGGTCGCTAGCACTGCCCAAGGAAACACTGGCTGAGGCTGCTGGTGAAACAGCCCAGGCCGTGGCATACAGGGTCTCAAAACACCAGCAGCTAAAACAAAACCGAGCTCTAAAGGCCACATAAAGTGAAATAAACCTGGGGGCTGCTGCTCGTGCAGTCTCGGAAGGTTTTAAAGCAGATAAAACCCCAACAGCTGCGACCTCTGTGTGTGGAGAGGCTTCTTCTGAGACTCCATCGTCCTGCTGCGCGGGATCCCATGTGCTAATGACCTTCCAACCCCGTTACTGTGTAAATGTGGAGAGAGAGGAAGGTGTTTAAACTTGAGGTCTGCTGGGGTGGTCAGGCTGTACAGAGGGAGCTGGACGGGCTGGAGCGCTGGGCTGAGGCTAACTGCAGGCGTTTCAGTGCAGGCAAGTGGGGGTGCTGAGCTTTGGTCACAGGAGCCCCCTCTGCAGCGCTACAGGCTGGGGGAAGGGTGGCTGGAAAGCAGTCTGGCTGAAGGGGACTTCAGGGTTCTGACTGCCAAGAGGTTGAATAGGAGCCAGCAGGGTGCCCAGGTGGCCAAGAAGGCCAGCAGCATCCTGGCATGTGTTAGAGGCTGTGTGACCAGCAGAAGGAGGGAGGTGAGTGTCCCCCTATAGTCAGCAATAGTAAGGCCACACCTTGAGTGCTGGGGGTCCACTTCTGGGCACCTCGGTACAAGAGACATCAAGGGGCTGCAGCGAGTGCAGAGGAAGGCAATGAAGCTGGGGAAGGGTCTGGAAGAGAGATCTCATAAGGAGAGACTGAAGGAGTAGGGACTGTTTAGTGTGAGGAAGAGGAGGCTAAGGGGAGACCTCATCACTCTCTACAGCTACCTGAAAGGACATTGTAGAGAGGTTGGTGTTGGTCTCCTCCCACAGGTCCCTCCAGAGGGAAGGGCTTCAAGCTGCAACAGGGGAGGGTTAGACTGACCATCAGGAGAGAGTTCTTCACAGAAAGAGTGGTCAAGCACTGGAACAGACTGCCCAGGGAGGTGGCTGAGTCCCCATCCCTGAATGTGTTCAGGAGTCACTTAGCTGTGTTGTTAGGGGTTAGAGTTCAGGGGTGAACTCGCAGCGCAGGGTTAATGGTTGGACTGGATGATCCCAGGGGTCCTTTCCAACCTGAATGATTCTGTGAATAAACTTCCCTCAGAACCTGTAACAGAAGCAACGGAAAATAACCAAGCGGAAGCTGGGAAATACCAGCCTCTGCTCCTTTTCCCTGAGGTCAGTGCAGTACAAGTTGTGTTTCTTGAAGCAGCTTTCAAACAGCCTCTTATCAAAGCCCTCCCCTCCCCACCCTTTGGCTCCAGAGCTCCACTAACCACAAATGAGTTTGAACACGAGCGCTTGGAGCAGCTGAAGTTCAGGAACAGCTCGGTTATAAAGAGCAAAGTTTACAGAGCACAAGAGTCTCTCAGATCACCAGGGGAGAAGCAAAAAGAGCCTGTTGAAACGGCGTGCACGGAGAGCGCCGTTCGGTGCTCTAGGAAGTCAGGGAAGAAAAGCTCCTCTCAAAGTGTTTCTGAGAGTCTTAATGAAAGCCATGAAGCCCAGCCACCCACTCGCAAGGCAGGGTCTTTCCCCTGGGAGCCTGACCTGCCAGCAGCAGTGACTGGGCAGCACTATTTTTAGTGGCTGTAGCTCCTCCAAGTCTCCATTAGAAAAAATAACTGGGGAAATCGGGAGCTTTCAGCTGATCCGATTGTTTTGCTGATGCCTTGTAGTTACACAAGTCTAAATCACAACAGAAGGCCACAAGGATGGGCTCTGTTCCACCTGTCTGCCAGTGCTGGCAGATGCAAACACCAGCCTGAAGGACTTTACTCCACAGTCAGGAGTGCTGGTGGCTAAAATAATGTCCTACCTTAAGGGCACAGAGGAAGGTGCCCAACTGGCTCAGCAGGGGAAAAGAGTTCTTATTCATCATCTGAAGGGTGCAGGAAGAGCACCCCTGGCCACGCTGGAGGGAATGATTGGCACTGAGCTGGCCTTTAGCTGAGAGCAGCACCCAGGGGTCCAGGTGTGCAGCAGCGCTCTCCCAGCCTCAGCAGTCTGCGATTTGCCTGCAGGTAGGGAGAAAAATGGGAGATTCGACTTCCAAGGAGCCTGAGAAGGCACAGGAGGCTGCCCAGGGACGGATGTAAGGGACAGGGTGTCAGTGTCAATAAAGCTGCTCTGGAACTCCACTGGAGATAAAAATCTCTCCAAGGGACTCAGAGCAAAACGAGCGGTGGTTCTAGGGGCAGTGTCTGGGAGAGATGGACAGCCCTGTGCAAGGTCTGTGTCAGGGGTGATAAACAGCCAGCCAGATGAGGACTCAAGTTACAGACCAAGTACTACTGCAGGATCGGTGTTGGCTTCCAAGAAGAGAGCAGTGAAGACCTTGTGAACTGCTAGCAGAGCATCACTGACCCCATCCTGCCATCTTTGTGTTGAGATTTGTTTGTTGTCCCTTTCACAACACACACAAGATTCCCCTGCCTGGCAAGGTCAGCCTGAACCGGGTTACCTCTCCTTCGCACAGGAACAGTCCCACTCAGAACACTCTCATGGTGCTTGGGAGTCACAGGGAAGGGCCTGTGAACCCCAGTTCTGGAACAGACTCCGTGAAGGTTCTAACACACCTGCTTCAAGCTGCAAAACACAGGCAAACTCCTCTAAGAGCCAAGAACTGCAGCTTTTACGTAACCCCCCACCCCTTCCTTCGCCCACCTACACTGAGTCAGCACAGCCAGTCCTCCTCACGCATTCCTGTCTCTGCAGCAGCAGGTTATCCAACCTCCGCAGCCGCCACAAACACAACGGTATCGAGAAACAATTTCAACCGGGAGCCTCTTCCCTGTATCCCCAGTTACCGGGCAGGGAGACCAGTTCATGTTGCTATTAAAACAGAGAGCACGGAAAATGACGTCAGGTCTTTTCTGCCCTCTGACTCAGAATTCCTAAATAGCTTGAGTTGACTCATCTCTCCTGTCTTTAGGTTTTTCCTCTGGTAACAAAGACGAGCAGCTTTCCCCTTTTCCTTCAGCTTTTCCAGAAGATACTGAATACTGGAATAGGGATTCCATAGAACTGTGGGAGACCCAAAAGCAAAGGCAGTCTACCTGGTAAACAGCCCTTGCTCCTCACTGCCGTGAACACAACCTGCAGAACCTACTCTGAGCCTCCTTCTCCTCTATCAGCTGCAAACAAAGCGGACTCGCTCTGCTCAGTCACTAACCAGCGGGCGATAGATTTGCTGTGATCAATCAAAGCTCTTATGTTGCACATTCACCTGCTGCTCTGTAGCTACGTAATCACACTGTTAGTATTGAGAAACATCAACAGTGGGAAGGCGACACCAAGAGAGAGAGAGAGATATGCTGTTTTATTTAAAATCAGACCACAGTAGATTACAGAAAGACTCGGTATGCAAACAAATCCACTGTACGTTTCACAACTTGCTAGGCGTAAAAAACTGCCCCTGTAGGCCTGTCTGGGATTCCGAAGAGGAACTGTTGAGGTGCAGGTTGACTCTACCTCCTCTGTGCTCTGTGTTTGCCCAGTGGCTCTTGATTCAGGCTAAAGGAATCGTCGGCTTGAGCTGATATCTAAGTCACTGTATTCCAGTTTGAGAGGGCAGAAGACCCAAAAGAGGTCAAGACTGAGGTTGTGGAAGTTGGGGCACTAAATGTGACGGTTACCCACGGCCAGACTGTGCTCAGGGCTCTGCCTCCTGGCATCAAATCAAAGCTTGTGCTGTACATAGTTCCTCCAGGGCCACCGGCACCAAGGTGACCTGTGTGCACCAGCAGTGCTGGAACAGCTGACTCTGTTTCCTCTAGGAGACAGCACTGAAATGCAGCAAAACTCATCCTTGAGTCAGAACCATTCAGTGCTGATCACGCAGAGAACACTCAGACATACAACTGAGTTACTCTGAACTTACAAAACCGCATACAAGAGACGGGCAGAAACGCTGCCGCCCCAGGAGAGCATTTTCAATGCTACCACCAGTCTAAAGCCGCGTTACACACTGTATATCCAAGAGTTTTCTTCACTCCAAGAAGTGAAGTAGATGGGGAAAGTAGATGCTATTTGCAGCAGACATGAAAAGTCCTCAAGACAACATTATAATATATATATATATATTTTCTGGCAAGCACTCTGAGCCACCTCGTCTCTCTTCTCAGCTTGCCTATGGCATTTTCTTCTCACTATCTTATGAACAGTGCAAATTAGTATGAATCTAAACATCTTAGCCGTAGCAGAACTGATTTGCTCTAACACAACAGGAGAAGCTGTCGAACGGGTCAAAAGCACTGACACATCTCTAGCCAGACTCATTCATCATAGTGTTTTGTAACGGGGGTTTCGGAAAGGATTCAGTGTTCCCCAGTAATCGCTGCCTTGAAACATCACCAGCAGTCAAGTATGCATTTACAGTCTGCACACACACACACACACACAGAGTTAATGTCAAAACGTCCTCTGAGAGCAGCTGGATTTCAGTTACCAGATCGCTAGAACTGAAACATCATGAGTTTGTTATCTGTTCAAACTGTACCCATCCGTGAGGCAACTGTGAGCTCACGAAGAGCAGATCCAGAGCTCACAACAAGCAGATCCGGAGCTCACAACGAGCAGATCCAGAGCTCACAACAAGCAGATCCAGAGCTCACGAAGAGCAGATCCAGAGCTCACGAAGAGCAGATCCAGAGCTCACGAAGAGCAGATCCAGAGCTCACGAAGAGCAGATCCAGCTGTTGTCTGGGTTTTTTTTTCTCAAGGATGAGGGTTGGTTGGTTGTTTTCTTGTGGAAAATAAAGTGCTCTTGGAGAGCCCTTTAAATTAGAGTTGAGCAATGGCCACTCGAATGCTAAAGACAGGAATATCCCAGTATTACAATCACTCACACCGTAGTGATCCTAAGGCACATCAGCCACATGCAGCCGCAGTAATGCATTGGTTTGCTTCCAGACAAGAAAACAAATTGCATTAGCTTTGTATTTCGTTTGCTCGAGAAAAAGTTATCCCTGAAAGGTCACGTTTATCACAAAAGTTCCCAAAAGACAGAGCGTTGTAAAAATATTTCTGGACTGCTAATAGCCACGAAGGGAGAGAAAAGGCAGTGCAAATGCACAGGCTCACGCTTATCACCTCCATCAGGCCTGAGGACTCGCAACCCTTGGTAAAAAACAAACAGGTCGGCACTTGCTAAGTGTAAAATTCACCGGGTTGGGTGTCTTAGAGGTTTAGCAAAACTGATTTGTAGAGTGTTTTTTCGTGTAGCAGGCTCTAAGTACCAGTTTGTGAACTCAGCCACCACCCTGGTAGCCCCCTCCCGGCTACTTTTCATTCTTTCTAGGATACAAATCAATTCTACAGCAGACTTCATGTTTAGGGTAACAACAGTTGTCATCCAATGATAGGACAAAGGGCACCGGGTATCAGCTGGAACAGAGGAGGTTCCACATCAAGAGAAGAAACTTCTTCACAGTGAGGGTGACAGAGCCCTGGAAGGGGCTGCTCAGGGGGTTGTGGAGTCTCCTTCTCTGGAAACGTTTAAAACCCTGCTGGACTGTTCCTGTGCAACTGGATCTAAGGGATCCTGCTGTGGCAGGGGGATTGGCCTGGATGATCTTTTGAGGTCCCTTCCAATCCCTAACACTCTGTGAGTCTGTGATCTAAACACCAGCACTACCAGTACAGTGAAATGACTTTGAAACGAGGCGTAACGACCCAGGCGTAAGGACCCACGCTTGTGGGAAGCTTCGGTGAGAAAAGAACACCGAGAGATTACGCTCCTGAAACAAACCCCAAACCTGAAACACAGCCTGTACCATCACTAGATTACAGAACAAACCCACACAGATCCAATGCACTCGGCTTCGCAACATCCCCCTCTGTGGAAACTCTCCAGATTTACGCTGGGGAATTGGTTCAGATGCCAGGAACACCGACCAACCTTCTGCCCTTTGTGTTCAGAAGGCAAAACAAGCCAAATAACTGTATTTTCGGAGTAGAGAGCTTCCTGTTATGAGCTTAATTTCAGATTAGTGTTTGCTAGCAACCACCACACTCCAGAGGAAACGATTAAGGGACAATCAAGGGCCTTATGAAAAGAAAAACAAAATCCTCTTCTACTTTGACTGACGCTGTTTGTCAGCCTTCCAAACAGCGTGGTGCATTCCAGAACGGGAGGAGAATGTTTGGAGGGAATGGAGGGGTTAGGACAGATTCTGGGCTGGGAGTTTCTAAAATTACCATTAATTAGTTGAAAAGTTGTTGGTAAAAGTTGAACGAGTTGAAATTGGTTTGGCTGCAAAGAATTTGTGGGCACTGTCAGCATAAGGGTTAGGACTGACCTCCCCCAATGTTAGATTAAAATACCAGCATGAGTCTGTGCCTCGGGCTTCAAGAGTCACATTGAGAGGGAAATCTGAGCTCCCCTAAGAAGCCTCCCCCCTCCAGTGGTAAGCTTACACAAGATGCAAAGAGCAACCACAGAGTTTGAGCAGCTTGTCTGCTTTGCCTGCTCGAAGAGAAATGTTAACTGCAAATTCCAGATAGGCAGGCACCTCAGAAACTGCAGAACTAAAGGAAATGGAGAAGTTAAAACCAGTTCTGCTAAGGGAGAGACTGAGCTCGAGGGATCAAATGAAATTCTGGAGCTTCAAGTGGGCAATTCGATGATGTAAAAATCCAGCACTCGAGTAGGAAAATACCCTGTTGAGATTCCTGGAATCAATGTGGTATCAAAAACTAAGCACCTGTGTGAAAAATCACTTCTGTATCCGAGGTGTGGAAAAGAAAAGAAACCCAAACCAAACCCGTAAGGAAGAGTTTTAAAAGGCAAGGGAATCAAAATGCCCGGTAAAGTTGTTATAAAACTCTAAACTGGCTCTACAAACAGTTTAGTTACATTTCAAGAGACCAGGATTTTCAGGATCTGAAGCTATTTAGGAGGGGGAGGAGCGTGTACTTGTATCAGGAAAAGTTTAAGGTAACAACTGAAATGTAGAAATGAAACTCCTGTCAGAAAGCGGTGTCTGGTTTTTAGACAGAACAAGAGTTTCAGCTCAGTGAGTCCTGAAAACACGAGCGACGCTGTCTGGGCCCACGGGATGCCGACGCGGTCCATTGCAACTCTTTGCCGGGTGTTCGGATAAGATCTTTCCTATCCAAACCCTGGCACTGACAGAGAATTCTTTAGAGAGACAAACGGCTCCTGGTTTGCCACAGATCCGCTCAGCTACGATGAGAACACAGCGGAAGCAGACGCCCATCTACCACCGGTAAAGAATTCAGAGCGCGAATCGATTTGTAACGTCAGGAAATCCTCCGCGCGTTGTTTCGCACCCGATCAGGTTTACAAAACACAGACCCTATCACCTTCCTAGAAAAACCTTGTGGTCACTGATATTCGAAACCGAAGATGATCACATTTAGCAAAGGCCATCGCAAACCTCTGTGGCCACAGCTCGAGTCTTTGTACTCCATTGTGCAAAAAAACCCAGAGGCTTTCCACTGCCTACGTGAAGTCTCTTGACGGGGAGCAAAAGGGCCTGTGAGCACCAATACACGGGGGAGGCGCACCGAAAAATTCACTGGAGGATAAAGCCAGGATGTGGAGGAAGGCGAGGTGGTCTTTGGGGAAGAGGTGGAGGATACTGGGGTACAAACTGAGATGGGTATCCTGGCTGTGGCATTGAATTTGCAGACTGAGCTCCTGGTCGAGGTGGGACAGGAGGATACGGAGCACCTGGATAAGAAAGAGCTGGTCCTGAACTTGTGGCTGCAGTAAACGGAGTAGGAAAGCGTCCTGCTGGGACTGAGGAAGGTGGAGGGGGTGGTATTCGTCGGGGCACGACTGAAGGAGTGTTTGCATCCGAAGTGTAGGAATCTTGAGGTGCTGGTGTTGTCTCGGGTGCTCTCGGTGGAGCCTGGGGCTGAACCTGCGGAAGTCTCTGTCCCTTGAGCACCATTTCTTGGAGCTTCTCGATTTTCACGCGTCGCAGGTGAGCCAGTTTGCGCTTGCTCTGGTACTCATCGATGAAGGAATCCAGCGGTATTTCACCATCAAGAAATTTCTCTGCCATGTTCTGTCAAATAGGAAACAATCTCTCAGGAAACAGCATACAGCAAGGAGAATCTAAAAACTTTAGAGCCTAAAAATAGTGTAATTTAGCCAGTGATTTTCCAGCTTGCATATGGAAGGTGACTGGCATCCTTAGAATTCTAAGCAGAGTCTTGTGTTAGTGACTATGCGGAAGCACTGGGAATTAAATACCACTTTTGCTTCAATTTATACTGAGGGAACAGCAGTAAGAACATCTGAATCTAGCCCTGAACATTCCCTTGCTCATCAGAGATGGGAATGATTCAAGCTCAACAGCTTTCCTGATTGCCAGCTAAGCTGAAATACAGCTCGGGACTGATGTAAAACCAACAGAAGCATAGAGAATTCTGCAAGACTCTGTAGAAATGAAGACGATTGCTAAAGCAGCTTTAACACTCATGTTTACTTGTGGCTTTGGGTAAATGACGGTTAATAATTAAGAGAAGTGACCATACACTTAATCACTAAACTTAGTTTCTCCTGGGGATGCCTTTTTGTCATCGCAGTTCAAGGCCAATAAGCAGATATCGCTTCCCCAGTACAGTTAGAGAAAATGTCCTAGAGGCAAATGAGCAAACAAAACCAAACTCCTCAGTTACTGGGAAAACAGACCACCCTTCAAGCATTTCTATCACAGCAAGTGGTGGCTGCTGGCACCTAGGCACGTATGGTGAAATCATAACAGAGTATTTCATTAGGCAGGCTGGAGGAAAAACAGTGCAGGCAGCGTTTTTCATTAGGCTGCTAACTGCCATTTGTCGTGGATTAGCAATTTACCAGGCAAACCCCATAAAAACACCCCAAGTCTATATTTATACCTCCTGAGTTTGAAGGTGATGCCAGGGAACTAAAAGGGTTTGGCTTTCTTTACAGAACAAGTGTCTTCTCTCTTAAACTTCAGAGATGTTAAGTGGAAAAAATAACCCAGATGAAAACATTCCCCACTGAAACCAACGGTTCATTGAAGTTCAAAGCAAAGACCAGACTGTGTTCTTCAAAATACCCCTTCCCTCTGCTACGCGTTCAACAGCGCTGCAGCTCCGCACATGGGAAATCTCTGGTAATGGGTGTAAGTGCTAGAACTGAAGTGCACAGTCATTACCTCTGTGTCTTCCTCAATCTTAGCCCCTTCTGTCTGAAGCAGCGCTAGCAACGTCTCCAGTGAAGCGTTACTGGATTGTCTGTCTGCAACGGCATGAAAAGAACAGTAAATGGCAGCTGGCTCTGAGTGACTTCTAGTGGAAGCTGTACAGCCTCAGCAAGCATCTCTGAGGCACATCTGTGCAACCAGCACACTCTCCTGGTCTACACAGGATGATCCACAGTACGAACGTTTGAAGTACTTTAGGAGTATTGGCAGAGGGCTCAAAGCTCAAATTTAACAACAATTATACTATTGAAACACAAAGCTCATTTCAAGAAGGACACAGAACTGCTTGAGAGTTCAGCACAGAGCCACAGAGATGCTGAAGGGAATGAAGCATCTCCTTTATGAGGAAAGGCTGAGGGAGCTGGGTCTCTTGAGCGCAGTCTGAGGGGTGACGTTATGACTGTTGATCAATATGGAAAGGACGGGTACAGGAGGAAGGAGCCAGGCTCTGCTCAGGGGCACTTAATGACAGGACAAGGGGCACCAGGTGTCAGTGGGAACAGAGGAGGTTCCACAGAAATATGAGAAGAAACTTCTTCACAGTGAGGGTGACAGAACCCTGGAATGGGATGCACAGGGGGGCTCTGGAGTCTCCTTCTCTGGAATCTCCTTCTCTGGAGATGTTCAAACCCTCCTGGACTGTTCTGCTACAACTGGATCTAGGGAATCGTGCTCTGGCAGAGGGATTGGACAGGATGATCTTTCAAGGTCTGTTCCAATCCCTAACAGTCTGTGTGAAGTGTGTGCCATCAGATTAAAATACTTCATCATTCAGTATGAAATGAGGAAGTTAATTGCAGTATTCTGTTTGATTCAGGATACTAAATCTTGAGAAGCACAATCCCTTCCACAACTGCATAAGAACACCACTGCTTTTTGTCCCTTAGTTCCAACAGCCAGAACAGAGACATCAAAACCCAAACAGAAAGCACGTAACAAATTCACGTTCACTTGGCAAACAGCAAATCACTACTGCCAAGAGCAAATGTTACCTAGTTTTGTCTTCTTTATCTGGTACGCCTCGAAAAGAACTTGCAGCTCTTGGTATTTCTCAGTCAAATTTGATTTCAAGGCTTCTAACTTTGGCTGGTATAAAAGATTGCCTTCTGCCAGACTGCGGTTGCTGGCCAGAGTCATGTCCTTGCTGTGCTGAACGTTTTGGGCCTGGAAAGAAAAGAATAATAAAACTAAATAAATACAAAACAAAAAGAAGTGGGTGAAATGACAGTGAGAATACTGAGCAAGAGTCACAGTTCTTTAGACAAGATGAGAATCTCAGAATTTCTAAGTAACAAATCTTTCTGTAAAGATCGGTACTGCAGTACTGGACCTGCAAGGCAACAGTTTACCGCGTGGAAACCATCCCTGGGCACTGGGTTAGACATTTCTGCTAAGCAGCAGAGCAGTGCAGTTTGTATCACCCAAGATTCTTCTAATTCTTGTCATAAATTGATGCCAGGTCTGACCTGCTGGCTGTCACAGCTTCGTTGAGATGAGGTTTTACATTCACTGCTGCCTGAAGGCGCTCTGTCTGGATTTTTACTCGTTAATTAACGTAACTAACACTCTCTCACCACCCTTACTATAACCCCGTGATGAATGCTGACAGCCAGAGCAACAGTTGCTCTTCATAAAGAAAAAAGAATCAATCTTTGAATCCCAGCAGTAGGAAGCAATGAGTGTCATCCCTCATTCTATTAAGATGCAAAAAGCATGGACTGCATCATTACTGGTCCTTCTCCACAATATTCTTCCTCAAGTAAGCTAAATCAATCCTGGATTCATGCCAGGAGCTTGTTTTCCCATTAAATCCTCCTGCTTAACATATCCTAGCCCGAAGACATTATTCCTAAACAACAAACGGCAGCTTCACAAAACCAAGGTTCAGCAAGTTTTGGAGTCTGCTCACACACAGCATTTCAACAGGACAGTCTCTGCGAGCTTTGGGAAATCTGCCCTGGATTTCACATCAGATTCATTACAATACTCAGACATTAAAAAGGAAAAAACCCAAAACCCCACCTAACCAAGGCATCTGACTCCAGATTTTCACTCTGAATCAACAAGTGGGATGGTCTTCCCGTGGCACAAGAGACTAATTCTATCAAGCTGTCTTCAAATCCAACTACAGGTTTGGTAGTTTCTTGGGACCTCACAGCCCCCTGCTAGCCCACATCATCCCTGTCTGGCTAGAACAGATTGTATTTGTTGCCAGTTGCACTGAATTCAGTGCAAACATAACGAGTGCAGTGCTATCTTCCTTTCATGCTCAGGGGTGGGTAGAGCAGCCCCACCTCAGGAACAGGAAAGGAAGAAACCCAAATAAGCTGTTTAAACTTCCCAGAAGAGCTCAGGATCAGGACTCGGGTGTCTAAGCACATCGGGTACAAATATGTTCCAAGGGTAGCAAGAAGAGCCTTTGAAAGCAGTTACCTGCTGTTGAAGTATTTATATATGATCTGCCAAAGACAAAACGGACTCAATTTGAGGGACAATAAGGGCAAGTGCAGAGTCCTTCATTTCAGTCACAACAACTCCAGGTAATACTACAGGTTGAGGGATCAGTGGCTCAAAAGCTATGGAGCAGAGGACCTAGGGGTGCTGGTAGACAGCCGGCTTCATAGGAGTGCTCAGGTGGCCAAGGCGGCCACAAGGATCCTGGCCTGAGTCTGGAGTAGCGTGGTCAGCAGGAGAAGGGAAGTCCTCGTGCTCTTGTAAGGCCTCCTCTCAAGTACTGGGTTCAGTTCTGGGCCACTCACAATAGGAAAGACATGGAGATGTTGGGATGAGTCCAGAGCAGAGCTACCAAGCTCCTGACGGGTTTAGAGAACCAGTTGTATGAGGAGAGGCTGAGGGGGGACCTCACTGCCCTCCTCAACTTCCTGAAGGGAGGCTGTAGAGGTGGATATTGGCCCCTTCTCCTTGGGGACTGATGACAGGGCCAAAGGCAATGGTCTGAAGTTGAGGCAGGGGAGGTTTAGCTTCGATCTTCGGAAGAAATTCTTTCCAGAAAGAGTGGTTGGGCACTGGCAGGGCCTTCCCAGGGTGGCAGTGGAGTCCCCATCCCTGGAGGTGTTGAAGAACTGTGTAGCCATGGTGCTTCATGCTCGGCTTGAGTGGCAGCATGGAGGGGGTCAGGTTGTGTTTGTCAGTCTCTGAGGTATTGATTTTTTTTGTTGGTGTGGGGATGGCTGGACTCGGGGATCCTTTCCAACCAGGATTATTCTGTGATTCAAAGTAACTTAAACACATCTTTGCCCCCAGGTACTGCTGTTCAAATAACAAAGTTCAACTCTCTTTAAGCCTGTTCTTGTAAAACCACTTAAAAAAATAAAATCAAGCCAAGGATAAGGCCAAATTCTAAATTCTACATCAATCAAAACCAAGATTCCACCCCAAACTGTCAAAATCGGAGAACCTGTTGATGCTGTTTGGCCTTCTCAAGATTCTCACATCAAGCCTAAACAAGCTGCCAGCCCTGCTTGTGTTCAGCTTGAATCCTTTCCAAAAAGAAAGTCCTACTGCCTCCCTTTCAAATCCAATGCAAAATCATTTAAATGGAACTGGTTGTTCCTTCTCACGTGAGCCAACGCTGTTCAGATTGCTGCTTTCAGGGAGCTTGAGTCGTCCCCCCACATTTTTTTCCCCCCTAATAATTACAGAGGGAACTAAAACGCACACGATTTAACAGCTTATTACTGGCACTCTGCTTCTTACCGAATCACCTGCCAGCACACAAGTGCAGCTAACCAGCCACCTTCTGAACCAGCACACACAAAAAGGAGATGGCATGCAAAAAGAGCGACGGATCCTCGTGCCTCTCCTTTTTTACTGCTTTAACGAGTGAACTACTTCCTTCAAGCAATTTCAGTTTGCTCTGGAGATTGGGCTTTCATTGCTTGCATGGCTGATAGTTTCAGCGCGGAGCGGTGCAGTCAGTCTGGGAAGACCAGTTTTTATGAGCGAACTTTGATCTTTCTTCAGGATGAAGAACACACGCATTTCCTCTGGAGAGGACAAAGCCACTGGACACAAACTCACACACCTTACAAGAGCATGAACCGCAGGCAAAAGGACTTCTAATGAAATTACAGATAATAAAAAGGAGAAGAATTGCAGGGGAATAGAAAGAGAAACAGAAAATACTCCTTTAAGTCAGATGATTTCTAGCAATTCTGAACCAGTCTAAACTTAAGTGAAAGCCTTAAAACTGCTTGGTTTACAACTGGAAAAGTTATGGTGTTTGTAATCACACTTGAAGTTACAGTGCTTGAAATTACACAAGACTTACTGACTCAATTTTTCCCCGTAGCTGCATGAGGGGCACGATTTTCTTCTACATTCTCTACATGATTGACATTTAACAATCAATTCAACTGTCACTCCTCAAGTCTTCTTTTCCAGCATCAGTTTGTGTCAGATTTCTTTGGAGAGATGAGAAAACTCAAACGGAATCTCACTCAAGGTGGCCCTACCTTACTTTTGCAGCCTCACCTCCAGTACTGGGGGCAGTTCTGGGCCCCTTGCTTCAAGAAAGAGACTGAGGAACTGAAGTGGGTCCAGAGGAGCAATGAGGCTGGGGAAGGGACTGGAGGGAAATGATGATGGAGAGAGGCTGAGGGAGCTGGGGTTGTTTAGCCTGGACACAAGGAGACTCAGAGGGGACCTTATTACTCTTTACAACTACCTGAAGGTAGGTTATAGACAGGTGGGGGCCAGGCTCTTCTCCCAGCAGTTAGTGATAGGATGGACAGGGCAGAGCCTGAAGTTGCCAGGGAAGGGTTAGGTTGGTTGTTAGGAAGCCCTTCCTCACAGAAAGGGTGCTCAGAGCCTGGACTGGACTGCCCAGGGAGGTGGTTGAGTCCCCGTGTCTGGAGGTGTTGAAGGACAGCCTGGCTGTGGCACTCAGTGCCCTGGTCTAGCTGATGTGGTGATGTTACATCATGGGCTGGGCTGGCTGATCTTAGAGGTCTTTTCCAGCTTCAATAATTCTGTGTTTCAAAATCCTGACGAGAAGCAGTTCCTCAAATACAAGGTAAATGAAAGAATGATGTTTAAGGAAACTTATAGAAGAGCTGGTAGAGACCCAACCACCTGTTCAAGACTTTTTAAATGCTTCCTGTCACTGAAATAAGGTTAAGTCTGTGGAATGGGTGGTTTCTATTTCACGACAAACAGAATAGATATCATCCCACCACAGTGCTGCTTGAATAGAGTCATGATTTTCTGAAGCAGTATAATCTCAGCTGCTGCTAAAGTCCACACAATAAACTTGTCTGCAGCTGTTCCACTGCATTTAGAAGTTAATTCAAGACATCCGAAAAGCAAGCACTGTGAAGTTTGCCTAAAAAAGCCCTATAGAAAGGCTTTCAAATCCCATTTTAAATAAACAACAAAAAAACCCCAACAGTTGCAAAATCATCCAAGGGTCAAAGACACAATACAGCATGACCAGTCTATTAAGATTATCAAGACAATACAAAGCAGGCTTTCAGCATCCATTCACAGCCTTCCACAAGTCCAGGACAATAGCCAAGCAAGGAATAAATCCAACCCAAGTTATCTCGGCGTCAAGATGTGCCCTGCTACAAAACTGCTCATTAACAGGGAACGGCGACCGCATCTGATGGTCACCTGCCAACTGGAAGTGCAGTAAAATAAGAGATCCTAAGAGAAATAAGCAACCAGTACGTGACTGGAGCAGAACTGGTGGGGCAAGACTCCCGGGGTCACGAGCACTTCAACGGGCAGGAAACATTCATGTGAACAGAGATGAGAAATACCCGTCAGAACCACGAGATGGGATGAGAGTGAAGAGAACACATCCTTTTTTCTTCTTTTAAAGCTCTCACTACCAATTCTGAATGGGACAAATGGGGAGAGCTGCTTAAAGAAGGATTTTAACGGCAGAAGGATTGCTCACCGCCGAGTCGGCCACTCAAAGCGACTTGTGTGAGCTGTGAGAAAGTAAAGCTGTGGACACACAGAGATCATTAAAGACAAACCCCATGCAGCACTTCAAAACATAAGCAGCTTAAAAAGTGAGTTTCTTTAACAGGAATCATTTGAATAATGTTCCTCGAGGATTTATTTAATAAGCACTTCCAAAAACAGGCAGCAGCAAGTGCTTTGGGTATTGAGATTCTACTTCTGCAGCCTCGTTTCATCCCACTTTTAAAAAAGGAAGAAAGAAATGCTGGATAAAATTAAAACAGCAGCTAAAGTTAGCGTAGCAACACTTGCACTGTTTATCGTTCGCTCCAAAATAACGGCTTGCAGGCGCAAGCTATTAGCTCAAAATGTCTCTGAGAAGAGTCATAGCAGTCTTCCTCCAGAGAGCACGTTCCCAGAAGAACAATTCCAGACCAGATGCCTCCTGACATACAGCTGCAATCCCAACCACCCACCAAGTCCACCAAGTGCTGTTATCACTTGCTTTAGCAAGCACTGTGGCTAGTAGCCTCTCTGCTCTCAAGAAAGTCTGTTAAAGCTTATAAAGAACTAAAGAGCTTTCTGACCTACAATGTTTTCTGTGGCACCATTTTAATTGCTTTACACGCAGCAAACATCCACCTTAAGTTTTCGATTTCTCTGTTCTTGCTCTAGGCTTCATGGTTCCCACGTTGTTTCACTTATGCATACTTGTAAATTAGGAATAAAATATGCCGTCGCAGTGCGCAAGTCGAACGATGCACATTTGGAGTGTCAAATTAACCCCTGAAACAGGAGCTGACAGGTGCAGAGTGGGAGAAGAGAGACTTCTTTTAGAGGAGATTTAAGAGTGCTTTTCACCAAGTCCTGGTGGATGGTAACACACCCTCCAACAACACCTGTTCGGTAATAAATATTAAATAATAAAAGATTAAATATTAAATAACTAAACTTGGGTCTTCTGATTCTGGAAGCACTAGCTTTAAAAATGGCAAAATAAACTTAACAGGTAAGTTGCAATTCCTAAATGTTGAGTACAGAGGAAAGAGACACTCAGAACTGTCATCTGCACCTATCTGCACAAGGCAAGCTACTCACATGATGCTCAGCTGGAAGAGGGGGGAAAAAACTATAGTAGTCACCAAGTCTAATTCCTAAGTTGGTAACTAAATTCCATGTTTGGCAAACAAGAACATAACCACTCGCACAATGTGGTTTGCAGACAGGAGTGAGAATCCAAGAAATCCGGGCGTGCATTCACATCATTCAACTTGGACTTTCCACGCTGCCTCATCTCTTCAAATGGCTCTTGAGAAAAGCACTGTGCTCCAAAAAACCTTTCTGTGTGTGCCAGTGAACTCTGAAAACCCAAACGGGAGGGAGATGATGCATCGCTGATGTCTTGATTTCATATAATTAAGGTCTTGCAGAGCAAATCATTTTGGGCAGTGGAACAGCAGCGGTCAGTAAGACAATGTTGCTCTGTTACTAAAGTGCTGTTCCAGGAGATAAAAGAACCCCTCATTTCCACAGCAGAGAGATTCATTTTGCTACCGCCAGTGTCAGGTCACGTATTCTCTTGTCTGTGCTGGTCTGCTATCGTGCTGAGATTGACTTCTATAAACAATGTACTTTTATTTCACTGAGATGAATATTGTAGATGGACTAGAGAGATCAACCTCAAAGGATTACAAAACCCCAACCCTCCTCAATTTTAAAAGACTAGGAGTACCAGACAATTGGCTTCCTTCCTCTTTCTATCAGACAAGACAGTCGTTGTTCAAGCAGTTAAAAGCCCAGAGGCTTCAAAAACAACCTCACAGACAGAAAAAGCAGCAGCTTAGCTCTCTGGTGCCACATGAAAATGGCATCATCAAACCTGGGCATCCAGTGTGAAGGAGCGTATATGCACATTACGCCTGTGAAATATGAATGTGAGCGTGAGCACACAGAGAGAGAGATATAAATAAAAATATATAGAGACACACACTCCCACACCCGCTCTGACACAGACAAATCCTGCTCAAATGCTGCACAGGAACACATTCCCTGTAAGGCTGGAAGGTGCCTATTTTTAGCTATTAGCAAGAAAGCCAAGTTGTTTTCCCAATCGTTCTCTTTGTGAGTAAAACATCGGGTTCTGAGCTGGGTTTCCCTTGCAACAAGAAGGACAAAGGGGATTTTTTTTCAATTATGGAATAACAGGCTTCAGCCAACATTGCCACTGAAAATCGAGTGACCTCAGAGAAGTGACTCAGGAGTGATGATTTAATTGGCATGCACCAATGAAATGATGTGTCTAGGGACTTTGGAATAACCCAGATCCATATGGACTGACCTACACCAGTAGCAGTGAAGTCATCACAGTTGCTCCTTAATGACCAGGGTTTCCCTCTCTCCCTCTTCCTGCTACATAACCTAGTGAAAACTCAGGACCCAGTAGCACAGTTCAGAACACAAGGAAGGTGTATCCAAGCATGGCCAGTTCCTTCCAAGGTGGATAAGTATGTTTCTAGTTGAACAGACTCTAGTAAAAGCCTCCACACACTCAATAAAAGAGGATTACAGCAGACAGCAGCACAGGCATCTTTCCACCCATCCTGAATACCTTCAAACCCAGCCACACTTTCCAAACACCACAAAATATTCCCTAAGGCCCTGAGAACTTTACTCTACAATTTAAAAGACTTCTGTTGCCAACTAACAAGGACAATCAGAGGGTCAAACTGAGAATATGGTCTGGTTCTGCTGTGTGAGAGAATCTTTTCTACTAAGGTCACGAGGTTTTCTGTCATTTCTGACCTACAATTCTATGTAGAATAAAAAAGGAGCCCATTGAGCCAGGCTTTCTGCTCATGTTCCTTGTCAGAGGTCACGCTGAACCCAGCAACACTGCACCCAAGTTCAGCCCATTGTAGCCCGCTGACTTCCCTTAGAGATTCAGTTTTTACACAGAAGGGTAGTGCAGCCCCGCAGCAAACCAGGGTGCCTCTACGATCTCTGCATGTTTTACTTATCACAGTGGTATCTGTTCCTTCAGCAGTTTTAAAGTTTTGAAAACATAAGCTCAGACCAAACGCTATGCCGGCCCTGCTCTTGCAAATCTATTCAGCAAGTTCAAAATACAAATCGTTGCATAATGCATCACGTTACGTTCCCTCCAACACCTTATTATCTCAGCCTCAGCCTTCCGTGAGCCCCTTCATCTCTAACACTTCATCAGTTTTGGTTTGATCCAGAACAATTTCCTCAGAAGTATTAAAAGGGCAGGAAATCTTCATTTGAGGGAAAGCAATTAGAATTGATTTTATGTAATCAACCGAGCTGCTTTCTCGAGAACATATTGTCACTTCTTTTTTTTTTCCCTTTTCCCCGAGGCTCTTGTCCTCTAATTAAACGAAATAAATAAATAAACGACAGAGATAAGTACAGCACATTCCTATCTTTTACAGCTTCCATCTAAATGGCTGCATCTTCCTTCTTCTCAGGAATCTCTGAGGCACATCTGTGGACAAACGAACCTGCAAGAGCTCCCCATCAGAACTGTAAGACAGCTGTTCATGGGCACATAGAGAAACCAGTAAAAGGCAACCACAGCAGCAGGAAGAAAACAGGCTCCTATTCTGTTTTAATAAGCACAGATCCAACAGCCCAGGCTCAGAGCCTCGAACCCTGACAAAGACCCTCTCAAAGAGGCAAAACAAACCCCAGAGAAGCCTGACAGCCTTCCCCCAACACCCCCCCCCCCCACTCCCCACCCCACCAAAC
>VZRI01009676.1:59719-72167 GCA_013397515.1 Upupa epops
GGCTCCGGTTCCCCCCGGCCCCACTCCCGCCGCCGCCAACCGGAAGCGTCTCTGCGGTGTCGCCCCGACCCGGGCTGGGCACCGCCCTCAGCGCCCCCTGCTGGGCGGGGCGGGCCGGGCCTGGGGGCGGGCCTACAGGAGGCTGGGGTAGGGGGCGACCAGGAGGGGGAAGAGCGGCTCTAAGGGCAAGAAAGTACCCGTCGGGATGAGGCCAGGGTGGTCTGAGGGGTGCCCAGGGTCTTGGGGAGGGGGGTGTCTGCAGGAGAGCCCATGCGAGGGGCTCTGTGTTGGACGAAGCCCACCGGGGGGATCGTGGTGCTGCAGCCCCCGAGCAGGGCAGGAGAGAGGTGCCAGCACGGCGGTGCCTGGCAGGACCACAGGCTGGTGGGATTGGAAGGGAACCTCTGGAGATCATCTAGTCCAACCCCCCTGCTAGAGCTGGATCCCCTTCAGCAGATCCCACATGAATGTGTCCAGGCATGTTTTGATCGTCTCCAGAGCAGGAGACTCCACAACCTCTCTGTGCACCCTGGGCCAGGGAGGGCTCTGGCATCTTCACCATGAAAAGATTTGTCCTTATGTTTAGATGGAACCTCCTGTGTTCCAGTTTATGCCCAGTACCTCTTGTTCTGTTGCTGTGCACTACCGAGATGGACCTGGTCCCATCCTCCTGACACTCACCTTATTGATATTAATAAACATTGCTGAGATCATCCCTCAGTCTCCGCTTCTCCAAGTTGAACAGCCCCAGCTCTCTCAGACTCTTCTCACAGGGCAGATACTCTAGCCCGCTGCTCATCTTAGTAGCCCTGTGCTGTACTCACTCCAGTAGCTCCCTGTCCTTGAACCAACGAGCCCAGAATTGGAGCCAAATAACTTGTGGGGATGGCTGGAGCTCAGCAGGTTCATTTGACTGGGAGTAGACTCTGTCCTGTGCCCTGTGAGATGTGGAGAGCTGANCTTCTCACAGGGCAGATACTCTAGCCCGCTGCTCATCTTAGTAGCCCTGTGCTGTACTCACTCCGGTAGCGCCCTGTGAGATGTGGAGAGCTGAGCTATGAGCCTTCACATCAACACCAGAACCAACCAGTTATGATGCTCCTGTGGTGTGGGCACTCCTGTTCTTTTGTTTCTAACTGCACAGCTATACAGTAGGAAGGAAAAATCAGAATTAAACTCACACTTCCTTACCAGGTTGGGATTTGGCTAGAGAAAATCTCCTAAGAGTGACTGTGTTATTGTTCTCAAGTCTAAGCTCAGCACCTATTTAGATTAAAAATAGCTAAAAACTCATCTTGCCAAGCTTTGGTGCTGGGTCTCTTTGTCCATCTTGACTACTTTCTTTTTGAAGAGTGCAGATCATGAAATGATCCATGAAAGACGTGTTTTATGGTGCATTTCAATACCCTGGAAACGTAACATAGCAGAAGCTCTGCCAGCAATTGAAACATCTGAACTACGCTCTGTTCTGCTGATTGGTATCTGTGAAGTCACCAACACTTTGGAGCAGTAGCTCTCCAATTACTACTGATGTTAAAGATGATAAAGGCAATTATGTTTGGAAATAATGAATTGTGTTAACCTGACCCTGCTAGGCAGGCACCACCTTCCTGGACTGCTTTTGCAGTGTGGATGTGCTTGGGTGTGGATGTGCTTGGTTCCGGGTGTGAAACACCAGCGAGAGATCCAGAGTGAGCACATGAGCCAAAGAACCTTCCTTACCAGGAATGGCCCTGTGGTCGTGGTCCTTTGTGGTTGATATTTTTGATCTAACTGGGAAAAAAGATTGATGCAGTGAACTGAATCAATCTCTGATGCAATGTTTTTAAACTGTAATGACATTCCAGGCACATTCAGGAAATGACCCAGTGCTTCCTGGCAGAGCTGAATGAAAACATGACAACTCTATGCTTGTTCTTCTGTCCTAGAACTAAACTCAGCTTTCCATGCCTCTTACTGCCCTAAAAACCCTCCTCTGTCCTTATTATCCACAGGTAAGATATCCCAACATGAGGAAGGCTTCCTGGCCTTACAGCTGCTTAGTGCAAACCAAATGTATTCAGTGATAGGTAAGAGCGAGATGTTTGTGCAGCAGGAAGCTGAGCTGAGCTTGCTTAGGGTGGGGAGAAGGTGATTAGTGATGTGGGTGTGTGTGTGTCCACTCAACCACACCACGTACCTGCCTCTTGGTGGGGTGTGTGATGAACTCCTCCCTCTGTGGTCTTGTGCTCCTCCTTGCTCTGCTTGAAGCAAAGGGGTGAGTGGCTGCACCCCTTGGCAGTGAGGTGGCTCTGTATGACCACTACAGCCTGACCCCATTATTTGAAACCAGTAGATAGTTGCCGTGCCAACATGATACCACATACCGTATGTGCATCTGCCCCTCAAAACAAGTTACAGCCTCGTGTTAGTCTAGGTTGTAAAACTGTACGAGCAAACACACACGCAAATAGAGGAATTAGTTGAGGGATTCACAGAAGCCCTTTCTTCCCAAGAAGGTTAGTGACTTTTAACTTCACAGCATAACTAAGTAATTGGTATGGGGGGAATGTGGTTTAGAAGAGTCTGACTCAGCTGTACGTTGTAAATCTAGTTTTACCACTGCCTTTCTGTGTGATTCTGAGCGGGGTTCTCAGCTGCCTTCCACCACAGTGCCTTCTGCTTAAAAAGAGGAATCGTAAGGGCTCAGTGCCAGGTGAGGGTGGAGAGGAAAAGCTCACGCTGAGTAACACTTGTGGAGGTGACCATCGCTGCTGAAGGGCACTATGGAACAACAATCATTGTGTTGTGAAGATATTGAGGTACTGGAGCGGGTCCAGAGGAGCAACGAAGATGGGAAACGAGGATGGGACTGGAGTGAAAGTCTGAAGAGGAGAGGCTGAGGGAGTTGGTGGTGTTTAGCCTGGAGAAGAAGAGACTTAGGGGGGACCTTATCATGCTCTATAAGTACCTGAAGGGAGGTTGTAGACAGGTGAGGGTCAGACTCTTTTCCTAGGATGAGAGGGCAGGGCCTGATGCTGCCAGGGGAGAGTTAAGTCGAATGTTAGGAAGCCTTTTCTCATGGAAAGGGTGATCAGATGCTGTAATGGACTGCCCAGGGCAGTGGGAGAGTCCCCATCCCTGGAGTACTGTGATCAGCATCTGCGAGTGATTGAGTTCTCAGGCTGGCCAGAAAAGCAGTCGAAGAGGAGAGAGAAGATAAGGGGCAGCTGCTTTTGTGTGACTACATGTTCTGTTTGGACAGATAAGAAGGCACCTTTGCATTCAGCAGTCTTCATGAAACATAAAGGGTTTGCAACATCACTTGGACAGAATTCGAAGGATTGCAGTTAATCCCTGTAGCCTAAAATCCTAGTTTATCAAATATTGCAGTGCTGCAGGCTGTGATTTATCAGCTACCCAGCCCTGGCTCCTTATTTGCCTTTGCTGAAATCCTTTTGAAGGGTGACAGCATTCATGAACATTAAAACTGTAAGCAGGCACAGTCCAGAAGTCGGGAGTTCTTATTACAGGAGAAATGGAATAGCAAAGCAACTTGGGAAGATTACAGTGGGAAATCATGTCGTGGTGAATAAGGAGTCGGGCTTCAGTCCTAGGGGGAACTGGCATCCAGCCGAGCTTAAATTAGACGGGAGATGTTTTTTCATTTTAAACTTGATCTTGGGTTTCCTTCTGTCACCTCATAGCCTTTTACGGTCAGTAGAACTCTGGCCATGCATATTTATGAGATTCAGATATATTTTGCAAGTCACCTTCACAACAACTTCTTTTCTTTTCCTGGAACAACTGGTTGGTGCCAGAGAGGCTGAATTTGCAAGTCTAATCTCGGGCGTTTATTAACCCTTATTAGTCGAGTTGCTCAGTGGCCAGATAAGTCTCTTCAGGATGGATGATTTGCAATTTCATTTCCTTCTCTATAGCAATCACGAGCCATACCTCTGTTTAGATTTCATAATCCACATTCCTTCATAGCCAGAGTGACCTGCATATTCAGCAGGGACAACTCATATTCTGGGAGAGAAATGATGGTCCTGTTTGAGAGGGAACAGTCATCCTGCTGTCCAAGAGGAGCAGGAATTTATTGTTAGTACCTTCCTTCCTTTCAGGGAGCCACAGGCATGAGCAGACGAGCAGGTTTATGCACCTGCACACACTGTCTTTGCCTTAAGCTCATAATGAGCTAGAGTAGAGAAGGCAGATACTGTTTTTCCTCGCCAGACCATGCATGCCACATCTCTGAACCTGAGCTAGAAGCACTATTTGCTTGTGGTCTTTCCAAACCTGCTGAAGCCCTAGAAAGCGCAGCCACTGAAACAAACACAGTTGCTTATTGAGGCAGAGGTTGGTGCACCAGGAGAGGAGTTGTTAGCACAAACACAGCTGTGTTTTTTCCATTACAGTGTTCTCATTTACTGGGTCAGTCGCATACCTTGTCTGTGCGAAGGCACAGAGCAAATACATGTCCTTGGGGAATCATTAGGACTGTAAGATCTGCTTTTGAACTTCATCTTGGATAGGGTTCTCCAATGTTTAAATCAAATAAAGCTGTGGTTATACCTGTTATGGGGAATGGTTAGAGCTTATTCAGAGTGAGGAAAACAACCTGCCGTGAAACACAGTCATCCTCTGGCATCAGTTGTGCTTTCAAACGCCCCATTATTTCCAGTTTGGCGTGAGAGTCTTCAAGCTGTGCTCCCTGAGCTCAAGCTTCAGACAGACTCATCTGAGTTCCTGGCAGACAAGACTCTTCCCTTTGAAGAGAAGAAGAACCCTGAAAGGATTTTGCTCACGATCCCACGTAAACTCTGGGCAAATCCACCGCCACAAAACACTACAGTTGAGGGTTTCAGAAGGAACGGTGGCCCTCTTTCCAGGAGAATAGCCTGAAACACAGAGACAGCACACAGCCAGTGAGGCCCAAGGGATGGGGCAGCTCCAGGAGGTGGCTCCTATCCAAGCACTGGAGCAATTCCCACTGCTGCACTGGGTTAAGCTCATCTTCACTGCCAGGTTGGCTAACAGGCATCTCTGATCCTGATTTTCACTTCAAAAACAAGTCGTAGTTGGAATGTTTTTGAAAGGCAGGGCTTTCTGTGCAGTCACATGTGGGCCAGCAGAAAGATGTCTGCATTAGATGAGCAGAGCTCCCACCAGGCTTCCAGCGCGTGAGAAGACCCTCGTGGCTTTGGCATACAGGCAGATCCACATGGCACGGGCCAACAGCACAATAAAAGGCCTTGTTCAAGGCACAAGATGCAAGGCTCAGTGGAAAAGAAGCCTTGAGTTATCTGGATGCAACAGAGAGTTCAGCATCTGTGGCAACGAACAAAGTCAGTCCCCGTTATCTGCTTGGATTGATGCCACCAGGAGAGACAATTCAAAGTGTATCCATCATGCCACTGCAGTTGAAGCTGTTAGGACCTGACCTAGGATTATCATGACAACAGGCTTGGGAAGCAGAGCTTCCTTCCTCAAATCCAGTCGTTTTTGCTAATCTGGCTGCATCCTCCTACTCCCCTTGTCCACACAGGACACGATCAAATTCTCCTCTACCATCCTGCCATGGATGTAGTGTCATGACCACTGTCACTACCAGCACATCCCAGTGTGAGTCGGTCTCCCTAGTTCCTAGCTAATCCCCTTTTCCCCACCCTTAGTTTTTCAATTAAACAAATTAATTCCACTTCTGTGAACCGCTGGCCACATTCTGCAACCAGGTACTGATAAACATGCAGAATGAATCGCTCACCTGCCAGTGCTGGGTGGAGCCCCCAACCCACAGTGCAAATGTACATCAAGCAGGAATGCAGAGTCATTCACCGAAGGGGTGAACTGGGGAGTTCAGAGGGTTTCCCAAGTGGAGGTGGAGAAGACAAAAAGCTCTCGTTTTAGAGGCACAGATTTTTATCATCTCACTAAAGCAAACAGCTGAAAAGGTTCAAGTCACCAAACACTGTGCTTTGAGAATGGGTGGGACTGCCTGCTCTTTGGTTCAAGACTGACTACCCAATGGCATCTGAGATGAAAACAAGTTCTTGAACAGGTTATTCCTACTGCTGTGGCTCATGGCCATTATCAGATGCTGAAGAGCTTTACATACCTAATTCTCTGTAGGTTCTTCTTGTCATTCATTCCCCCAAGGAAGCCAGCACATGTGCGGGGTGCAGCTGCAGTCAGCCTCCATCTCCGCTGAACATTATCTTGAAGACCATGAATGCACAACCCACCCCCACTGGACTGGCTCCAAGCTGAGTGGCAGAGGTAGTATTTTATTTTTTGAGCATCCCTCCTCAAGGACACCAGAGAGTTTTGTAAAACATCAACTAAACGGAAACAAAACGCTCGTCAACAACAAAAATGCTAAACTGCCAGAAAGTAAAACTCAGCAGCATTCAAACATCGGAAAACAGGAGAGCTAAAGTGCTTGAGAGAATCTCACAACTATGCACAGTCTGAAGTCAATCTGTCCCATAGAAATGCTAGTTTTTCAACAGCAGCTGCCTGGCTGCACAGCTTTCCTTCCCCAAGCTATGGCAGGATAACTCTACTAAGCCACAGCCATTACCTGAAAGAGCTAGGAGCAACGTATTTCTATCCCTCATACTAAAAGGAATTGAATAAATAATACAATAATATTCCAAACGAAACCAGGTTTAAAGTTCAGGCAGCTGTAGCTGGACTTCAAGGAAAGCGACCGTATGGATTTCCCACACGGGGAAGTCGCTAGCAGAGCCTGAAGCTTTGGTGGGGTTTGTAAAGTGCTATCTTTTAGGATTTTATGTCTGTCTTCAGGAGTGGGGTTTTTTCCCCCTACCCCCAAACCAGCACCAGGCTTGTGAGTTAAAAAATTTTCTGAAATGAGCAGCCCAATTTTCAGTGGATGCTGGAGCCAGACAGACACTGCACAGTGCACACAAGGGTATTGAAAAAAAACCATCCCCAAACTAACCCCCTCCTCCCCGACCCCCTCCCAAACCCTAACCCACCTATGGTAAAACTTTTCATCCTTAAAAACCAACAACCATCAAGTACCAAGAGCAAATCTGCTTCCCGGTCCCTTGGCTCCTTCCAGCAAGGATGGTTACTACGTGGTACAAGCTCAGCAGCGATGGTTGGGAGCCTGAGCCTGCAGGCACTCAGTGCAAAACTCTCCCCAGCGTTCAGCTCCCATGGAGTGATCTGGTTTCCACCGAAGCCAAAGGCAGCTCCCTACAGGCTTCAGCAGACTTTGGATTGGCCCCACAGACTGAAAAACAGGAGCAGGACCTCAATTTTTCTTCTATCCAGTCACCAAAGCCACCCCCTGACATTCCTGAAGGGGTTTTTCCGATCATCCCCTCCACGCATGCACTTAACATCCATTACAGTTAATAGCAGTTACACATGCAGATCAATGGGAGAAAAATCCCAGAGAGGAATTACTGGGAGCAAGAAAAAAACCAACCCAACCCAGCAGAAACGCCGGGAATTGCTAAAGACCCAACTCCCTGGAATAAATCCGTTTCCCTGTTTAACCAGCCGGCATCTGCCCGCCGGACCGTGATGCAGGAAGCTCTGGAGTGTGTGTCGGTCGGTGTGTGCACGGGTGCGTGACGCGCGCGGGGTGAGCGAACGGGCGGCGGCGTTCTGCAGCGTGCCAGCCCGTTGGCAAGCCTCCTCCTGTCCCAGCAAGCGTCTCGAGCGCCGGCCGCAGCCGTTCTCACTTGTGAGCGGCGTTGTTGTAATCGTCCTGTGCCACGGTGGGCAGGGAATGGTCTATCCTGAACTCTTCCTCCAGCGCGCTGGGCGCCTTCACTGATTCTCCCCGGGCTGCGGGTTGGTGACTGTCCGCGGCACTTCCCTCCAGTCCCAGGATCTGTCTCTGCACCAGCTTGGAATAAAGGCCTCCTTCTTCCATCAGCTCCTTGTGAGAGCCCTGCTGCACCACGCGGCCCTTGTCCAGCACAATGATGTTGTGTGCCTTCTCCACAGTGCTCAGCCTGTGAGCTATGACAAGCACCGTGTGGTTCTGTAAGTCACCATAAATCGCCTGCTGAATCTGTGTGGGAGAAGAAGAATTTAGTGCCCGAGCATCACCGGCTCTCCTTCGGGAGGGTGAGCAGCAGGCTTTGTGGTCTGAGTTAAGAAACCTCTAGACAGGAGGTTTGCTCTCCTCTGGCTACACAGAGAACGTGGGATTCCCTGCAGCACTACCAGCACCAGCATGTCCATCCCAGCTCCTGGCTCTCATTGCACAGCCCAGACCACCAGCTCAGGCTAGACAGCTGCAGGCACAGGTCTGATCCTGCAAGCGAGGTTCTTGTTAGAGCTGGGCCCCAGATCTGGAGGCCGTGAGGTGCTGGCATGGACTGCAGGAAGCTGATACCTGGTTCAAGGCAGCTGCTCAGAACAGTGGGGCTATTTGCTGGGTGTAGAGGCAAAGCAAGCTTTGTTTCCCAGCCAACAGACAGAAGCACTAAGTTCTAAAGCCAGGCAGATGGCCACTGGGCACATGGCACATTGACCGCCCTGGCTAGCCAAAACCATCCTGACTGGCCTCAGATACCACACATGTGGCTCAGATCCTGCGAGCCAAAGAGCTGCTCCAAGGTCAGATGCTCACTCTGCCCTACATTGTGGGTCAGCAGCACTCACTGCGCAGGACTGGCAGAGATGCCCTCACACTTTGAACGAGCTTTCCTTTATGGCAATAAAATTTAGAAGCCACTTTGCTACCAGTAAGTTTGGTAGTCACATCCCAGCCAGGTAACCCAGCTTGGTCAGAAAGCTCAAGGCCATTTCTGCAGCCTCGGCTGCTTTGGTGCCTCAGCTGGGATTTATCTCAGGCAATCCTAATCTCCCTGATGCTGTACCATTGTTTAGGTTCTTTCTCTGTATCCCATCCTAGAGGGTCACACAGAGCTCTGCGAGCTGATTAATCCTTTCCACGTTTCCAGCAATTCAGCAGAGATCTCAGTCTCCTCAGGTCTGTCAGAGTCAGCTGCTGTGAGCACAGGATTATTCCCTTCTTGGCAGCTCCAAGCGACATTGGAATCAAAATCCTGCTCAGCAATGAGCATCTTTCCCAAACCTCTGACTGCACCACATCAGGACTAAGCTTGTTCACAGACTGGAAATTGAAGCTTCAGTCTTTTCTCCAAACCCAGACTCCAAACACCCAAGCAATCTACTCACCGCGTGTTCGCTCTCTGCATCCAGTGCACTCGTGGCTTCATCCAGGATTAAGATTGGGGGGGTTCGGATCAAGGCCCTGGCAATTGCCACTCGCTGCTTCTGGCCACCTGACAGCTGGGCTCCTTTTTCACCTGCCTCTGTTGGGGCAAAGGAGAGAGGGAGAGGTAAGAAACAAAAATCAAGAGCTGCCACGAAGTTCAGCTCATCAGGATGTGTCAAGCCCTGAGGTGAAGAGCAGGTAAACCTCTGCTCACTTGGCAGAGGACTTTCAATGAGTTTAACACCCCTGAGGCTGCTGCAGTCCTTCCCACCAGCAGCATGTTCTCCACTGTTGTCCCAGGGTTTAAGGGATTGATGCTCATGGAAACAACACAAGGAAGTCCCTGAGCCTGGGAGATCATCTAAACCCCAAGTCCACGCAGCTGCATCGCTGCTCTCTCTTCCTGCGTGTTGGGCTGCAGACTGTGTGTGATCGAAGGGAAACTGGGACCTCTCTGCATCTCCAGTATCATGAACCATCATCAGACTGCTCTGTCTCCTTCCAAAGTGGCACTGGCACAACCACATCAGCTTTTATTACCCTGGATTTACTGCAGCTTTATCTTCTTCCTCTACAGATGGATTTCCGTGCTTTCCTGTTGGTCATCACACTGAAAAACAGTGCCACCGCCAGCGCCTCTTCTCCTTCCCCAAGCAATGCTTTCAAGAGCAAACAGAGGGGTTTTGGTACCTGTTTGGTAGCCGTCTTGTAGCTCAGTGATGAAGCCGTGTGCGTTGGCCTTCTGGGCAGCCTGAACCACCGACTCAAAGGAGGCTGAAGTTAAGCCGTAGGAGATATTATCCGCGATAGAGCGAGCAAACAGCACTGGCTCTTGGCTCACCAGGGAAATCTGCAGAAAAGAAGGGAAGAGCAGAGAGTTGGGGGAGCAGAAGATGCTCTGGCTGGCATCTCAGATCACTGGTGTTTGAGCCTGCTGGACAAGGAAGCAAGAGAGCAGAGCCCCACCATCAAGACATCAATGTAAGCTTCCAGTGAAGATGCTAACGATGGGGTGCCCAGTGGCAGCCCCTGCCTGATTTACATTGTCTGTTGGGCAGTCACTGTGCGGAAAAGAACCTCATGCAACACAGCTACACTGGCATCTGGGATGGCTCTGCCCCTTCTTCAAGGCCCTGCTGTGATTTTGCTCCAGATCTGTCACTCCCATCACTGTTAGCTCTTCCCAGAGTGGGAAGCCAGTTGCTGGGACAAGACCGGCTACAGATCCTCTCTCATGCTCTTGCTGACTTTCCCTTCCGAGCCAGTAATCACACTTGGGCCACATGAATGAGCCCTCTAGCATCTTTTAGTCCAGAATTAGCAAGTTAGAGGCATAGCTGCTGCAATTCCTTAATTGCTTAGCAACAGCCTCCCAGTCCTACCTCACAGCCACTGCTGGTTGCTCTCACATTCAGCCTGCTCCATCCAACCCTCGAGAGTGAAATAAATGGAGCCCTCCAAATTATCGCTGAGAACTGGGCATGAAGAGAGCCAGTGGGACACAGTCATATTGTAATGGACTTCTCCCCACGATCCTATCACCACACTGGGCTTTCTAAACTGGAAGACTGACTCGCCTTTTAATTTTTGCTCAGTATGGATAGGGAATGTAAATGAATCCCACTGACTTTGGCTTTGCAGCCTGTCTCTGATCAATTGTTTTCAGGTTTTCCTGCTGGCTGGTGAGACCATTTGCTCTGGGGGCAAACAAAGAAGGCAGTTACTTACAGAGGAGATGAAGGCTGATCTGTGCTGACCCACAGATGAGAGCCAAGGGGCCCAGACCCTTCTCCTAGGCAAACCATCCAGCCCCTCTGGTGCTCCAGCTGGTGCCAGGATCCCAAGAGGTTTAAGTCCCCATTAGCAGAGAATTACTTTAAGATCTTAAGGTAGAAAGTGCTGGAGGACTGCAAACCCCTTTTGTTTTCCAAATCCCATTTAGATGATAATTAAACTGGCAACCAGAAACAAATTTCTACTGCATCGGCCACACCAAACGTGGTCTTTGTTCTGGTTTTGGAAGGCTTCCCCCTCCCCATAAAACCAATCCTTTCTCTTTCCCCCTCACAAATTATCTGAATTCATTTCCTGGACCACCTCCAGCTTTCTGGGCATTTCAGAAGTTGCCGGATGAAATCCAAAGCAGCACACACCACCACCATCCATCCCCTCTGCTCACGGCGGGCGATAGCTAGAAGACACGTATCAGTCGCTCGTACCACTGAGTGCAGGTACTTGTGATCGTACATGTTAATGGGACGCCCATCCAGCAGCACCTGCCCGTCTTGCAGAGGGTAGAAGTTCTCCAGGATGTTGACACAGGAGCTCTTCCCACTCCCCGAAGGACCCACCAGCGCTGTCACCTTGCCGGGGTGCAGGGTGAAGGACACGTTCTGCAACACGGATGGGGAACGTGTTCAGATCCTGGCTTTTCCCAGGACAGGGGCTCAGGCACTATGCAAGAAAGGAGCTGAAATCCAGCCACCGTGACCCCCACCTTGGTGATGTGCTGCATCAGCCAGCTCTCCTGGCTCCGAGGAAGCAAGAAGCCTCCAAAATTACCTCTATTTTGCCTGCTGAGGCAGCAGGCCATCTAAAAACTGCAAAGCAAACGAACCTCTCTGTTGCCTCCTCCTGCTTCATGACCCTAGCCCCTCTCCCATGGAAACAGTCTGAGGCAGCTTGGCACGAAGCCCCGCACCACACTGACGTGTTTAATGCCTGAGCGGTGAACAAGGGCTTTATTAATAAATCCCATGCCTTGTAAGGAAGGCCGACCCTAAACACCCGCTGTTCCTTAGAATCTCTTTTCCAGCATGTCATTGAGCAGCTCCGAGAGGGCAGCTGACACGTCCCGCAGGCTGGGCATCGGTTATCGCCGTGACGGAGCAGCAGCGCGTGATGCCTCGTGGCAAGGAGCACGCTGTGTCCGCGGGGCTCACCTGAAGGACTTGGGTAGCAGAGCGAGTGTGGTAGGAGAAGGTCACGTTTCTGAACTCCACCTTCCCGTCCACGTGGTCTGGCGCCAGGGACCCATCGTTCACCATCGTTGGCTTGCGGTCAATGAACTCAAACACCTTCTCGGCGGCTCCCACACCCTGCATCAGCCCACTGTAGACAGAGCCGACGGACTGGAAGGGGAAATGCAATGGTGAGATTCATTGATTCATCGAATGGTTCAGGTTGGAAGGGACCTTAAAGATCATCCAGTTCCAACCCCCCTGCCAGGAGCAT
>VZRI01009676.1:82490-247357 GCA_013397515.1 Upupa epops
CGCACACCTTTGGCAGGGAGGAGGAGCCGGACACCCTTGGCAAGGAGGAAGGAGCCGGACACCTTTGGCAGGGAGAAAGGAGCCGGACACCCTTCCCAGGGTGCTCGCTGCTGCCATCCGCTGCAAAGCTGCGCGGATCCGGCCCGATGGAGGACGAGGACGAGGAGGAGGAGGAGGAGGAGGAGGAGGAGGGAGAAGAGGAGGCACCTACCGCAGGTCCCAGCCACCCGCAAAGCTCACCCTGCATCAAACTGGACTCCCCCAGGATCAACTCGGAGTGCCCTGCGCCCCCCCGGTACAGGATGCTCCTCCGGGAATGGGGTGGGAGGACGCCCGGGAAGGGCCGCACCCGGCGCAGAGCAAACACCCCGGCCCCACGGACACGCTGGCCCCCACCTCAGCGCCGTCCCGACCCCTCCTTCCCCCAGCTCTTACCGGCACCGGCATCAGCAGCAGGATCTCCCCAACCCGGCCCGGCCCGGCGGCGCCGCCGCGTCCCGGGACCAAGGTCGGTGAGGGGCGGGGTTTGCATTGACCACGCCCCTCAGACCACGCCCACCGCTGCGGCTCGGCCCTGGCCACGCCCACTAATTCCCTGGTGATGGGGGGGGTGGTGTCAGAGGGCAGCGGGTGGCACCCACTGGGCATCGGGGGACACGGGCAGCCCCCCAGGTTTGAATCCTCTTCGCAAGTTGGGGGATTTGTTAATTAATTCTAAACTTTCAAGGAGTTTGGGGTTTTTTTTTCATTGCTACAGAAACAGAAGAGGAAAAACCTCTACAAGTTAACTTGACCCCCCTCCCCAGCCCCAACTGGAAGGCTCAGCATCAGGTTGCTTTTTAATGAACCCCTAATTAAATCTTAATTAATCCCCAATAGGTTTTGATCCCCCACCCCTCCCAAATACTCAGTGGGATCCTGATTCAAGAAATCCAGGTTATACATTAGCGCCAGGTCTGGAGGGACGGCAGTGTCACCTCCCTGGGTGGCACCCATGTCTCCAGCAGGTGACAGATATACGGTGGGTGTGACAATCCCAAAGTTTCAGGGCTTAGAAACAGCCCTCTAACCCTTGTGTGAACCCAGGACACTTCCCCAGTGCAGGAACAGACTACAGGATTCCCAGAGCTCACTCAGTCTCTGCAGTGAACAGGATGGCAATGACACAAAGGAAGGAACCTTTCTTCTCAGCCTGGATAACCAAACGAAAATATCACCTTCTAGTGTTGATTTTATTTCTGTTAATGAGCACTTAGAACTAAAAATCCTCAAAAGCTCATTCCATGCCGTTCCCACATCCACCGGGAACACGTTTGGGCTTGGTGCATCTCTTCCCTATTCAAGGTGAGTGCAGCAGACAATTTAATGCTGGAGGAAACGTGCAATGTGGCTCAGCTGGGTTTGGTTTCTGGTTCTCCTCTGCACTCACTTCACTCCCCGGGCTTTGCCCCAATTCCTCCCAAAGGGGCCATTTCCATCCTGTAGTTGAGGTGGAGCTTCTTGGCACGATCAAGTCTCTGGCTGCCAACGCATCTGTGAGGATGGTACCACTTCCCTCGGTTGGAGGGACAGTCCAAGGGCAAATCTGGACCAGGAAGGTACTGGACAGACACTCTGGTGTGACCCTTCCTCTTTCCCCAGGACAGAGCAGGCATCTCTGGGCTCCCACAGCTGGGCCACACACCTCAGGGACTCTCCACACTACTGGACCCTCAAGAAAGCCCCAGCAGCTAACTGGTTTTCTTCAGGCCAGACAGACTCTGCTCAGGTGACAGTACTGTCTCGATCTGAAACGACACAAACTGGCTCTTCTTCAGCTTCTCCAGGGAACCGGCAGTGCTGCTGCCAAACACGTCATCCTCTACGCTGAAGGCAAGAGAGGGCAGGCCTCGACTTTTCCTTTTCACGCTCTTGCGCTCCCGCTTGTAGGCTGTGGTCATGTTTGCCATCACCTGTAAAGCAGATGGATCGGGTGGGGCCACCTAAACAACCAACTCCGCTGGCTCCCGGGTGCACCCGGGGGGCAAGGGAGGGGCTCAGCAAGGTCTTTCCAGTCTGGTTCTCTCGCCAACCCTGAACTAGCAGGAGACCTTACATTCAGAATTGTGATTTCCTGGTTCTCCATCAGTAGAGGGCAGAAGGGGATCTAGGCTGGAGTTACCCAGAGCCAAGAGAAGCTTTGAATCACCTCCTGTTAATTACAGCCGCAATCCTGGCCTGTCCGCAGGCGAGTGTCAGCGACCTGGACACCACAAATGCCCTTATGGACACGACACGACGCTTCGGCTGCCCTGTGCCATGGTGAGCATCTCCCTTTCTCCAAAGCGGACCTGCCAAAGGGATCGGCTGAGAACAGATCCCACACGTTCAGCCCCCAGTCTGTCCCATTTCCCTACTGCTAGTCCCTGGCCTGAGGAATAAGCCCAGGTGGGATGGGAGAAGACCCCATAACCCTCTGCCCGAGAGTAAGAAATGACTGAGCAAACAAAGCACTTGAGCCTCGGCCATTATTTTTTGGCACACAGAGCGCTAGCACTTCACAGGGAACACTCAGGTCATTTTTCAAGTCAACCATGAAACAGAGAGACAAAACGAGGTGCTCAAGGTCAGCCAGTGCATTAGAGGCCATTAGGGACTGAGCACTGGCCTTGCTCCTCCACTCAGCGCTGACCACGGGGTCATGAGTCTTCGCCGTAGGCCCAACCTCCCCAGGTTCTCTCCACTCATTTCAGGGTAAGGTTACTTTTAAAGACAGGGTTTTCTTGCCTTGGTGGATCTGAGATGCAGATTACAAGGCAGAGCGCTGGGCAGGCTGGGACTTGGCTCTCATTAGCCTGGATGGGGTGAGCCAGTCCTTCGGGTTTCATCCCCCAGCTGAGCAGCAACACCAGCAGCTTCCCTGTGGCACCAAGTGGTGCCAGCTCTGAGGAACCAGCTCTGCTCCTGCTGCCCTTGGCACACACTGAGGTGCCAGCAGCCACCTCTCCTGTGTCAGCTAGTGTTTAACTGGCTCCTGCCTCACTCATCCAGCTGGATGCACCTGCTTGGTGACAGGACAGAGCCCACAGGCTCAGGACTCCTGAGCTGCTATTTTGGGACAGACCAGACCAGGGGCTCTCTCTGAGCACCCAAGCAGACACTTGTTGTAGGATGATCCTTGTAGGGGCAAACTGCTTCTGCACAGCTCTTACACAGCCTGGTGCAAGGGATGCTGAGCTGCTCAATGATTCCAAGGTGCTGCAAGACTTACAATTTCTTTCACTGCATTCTGCTGCTCCTGAACGGCGGCTGTGAATGGCGGGAGGCTCTCTGCCTTCCCAGAGCCAGCCCCCTGCTCTTTAGAGTCCTTGACAAAATCCACCTGCAAGATACAGATATCGGGGTGTTACCGTGTGACAGCACCAGCAGCCACCCCCCTGTGAGACCCTGCTTGGGGAAGAAGTTACCTCTGACGACAGGCACACGTATCTGTTGAACATGAGGAAGAAGGGGGTGTACTTGGTGACCGAGTTGACTGAGGTGCGGAAATCAAAGAGCACGGGGTCGAGGTGGGAGTCCCATTCGCCGGGCTTCTCGTTCACCACGTTGCAGATGGAGGATTTGAGCACCTCAGCGCTGCGGTCGTCCAGGCTCGCGGGGTCTGCGGGGGTGAGGATCTGTGAGATGTTCCAGCGTTCACATAAATGCCGACTGACCTGCAAAGGTGGGGTCATGCCCATGGGAGAACAAGGCAGGTTTGCACCACGGTAGCTTCCACAACACAGGATGGCATCACCCCCATGCTAGGAGCTGCTTGCTGCTCAGCAGAAAAACCTCCCCAGAAAAGCTAGAGCCTGAGAAAATGTTTTGCAACGACTGTTCCTGGTGCTGTGGAAAGCCTCAAGCACAGGAAGCTGGGTTCATCCCAGGGTAGGGCAGGAATCTCATGGACACGATCCTACAGGATCTTCCTTTCCTTCGGAGCAGAGTCTGTGCTGTGGCTGGGGGACTTGGACCACAGAACCACAACCTTAAATCCCTGACAGGGTAAAAGCACTGGAAAATCATCTACTGCTTGCAATAGGGCTGGGGTGGAGAGAAGGCAGCATCAGCTCCTTGTCCCTGCTACACAGCACACGACAACTCTGCCCCAGAAAACCTGCTCAGGGCCACGCTGCTTCTCCCTGAACCCCCCCAGCACCCAACCTACCTCCTCACAGAAGTCCCAGCTCTGACTGGCATAAATGTTCTTGGATGCTCCAAACCTGAACAAGAAGAGAACACAACTGGTTTCGCTCCAACAGCTGCACGGCAAAGCCTGAAGAGGACCATCTTCACGAGTGATAAACAGTTAATTCCAGATAATCCCAGATACAGAAGGGATGGAGACCTTCTGGTGGAGCTGGTGGTAGACATTGCCACGACCTCAACTCCCCATGAATAGAGAGAGGTCTGCTAGCTCCATCTGTTCCAAGACAGCCAAGCCTGTTTGCTTCTGAATGATAAAGAGAGCAGGAGAAACAAGCAGTTTCTTGCTCTGGATGCAGATCTCTACTGGCCACAGACACTTTCCACAAGGCCGATGTCACCTGGTGAATGGCCCCAAGTGACTGCAAAACAAACACCTTCTAGGAGAGATGAGAGGATGGTTTTAAAACCTCTGGAGAGAACTGGAGCAGCAGCTCTCTTGGCCTCCTTCTCCCCTCCCTCATAACCAAGGAACAAGTACAGTAAAGAGCAACAGAGAGGCACTGCATGGCCTCTCCTGTAGAGGGGAGAGTTCCTGCTCTTATGGGGAACCACTCTGTGGACATCATTTATTTCTGCAACACACATCCCAGTGCCTCCCAGTAAGCAACAGCAGAGGAGCCCACCTGTAAAAAAGTGCAGCTAGGGCTTTAGCCACCGATAAGGGATCTTTCTTCTGCAGAGGAGCAGCCTCAACCCACTTAGTGAAGTAGTCGGTCACAAGGAGAACATGGGTATTGCTCTGGCTGGTCTCGGGAAAAGGCCCTGTGTCAACAAGCCAGAAAAATCAATGCGATGCCATAACACCACCCCAACGAGGAAAGTTATAAACCCAGCCCAGCAGAACGAGCACAGCAACCACTGCCAAAGCAGCCACGGCTCTTCTGCAATGTCATTCAGCTGCAAGGCTTTGGTGACCTTTGTCAGCAAAAACACACGCAGGGCAGTCTCAGTTCTGGGCAGCAGCAGCACTGCCACAGCTGCCTCTGCGTGCTGAGAGGGAACAGAGCCAGCGTGCAGATCGGATTGCGCTCTAGTAAGCTGCTGTGGCCTCCCTGGCACCTCCTCACACGGGCAGGCAGCGGCAGTGAGGCTGCCACGCGTCCCGACGGCCGGCATGGAAGCATTTGAAAGCCTGTTTGTCTGTCAGTCAGCTGCAAACACTCACCTTGGATGTCTAATCCCAGCACTTCCCAAGGCGATTCCACTTTGACAGGCTGTGCTTTGCGCGCTACGGTCTTGTTGTGCTCCGCGTTCTGGCACGTTTCGCACATTTTGATCTGGAAAAGAGACAGCAAAGGACTTTAAAACGTGCTGATGGGTCCAGGTTGGATGGGTTAGGAAGTGTAAGGGACGGCACATCTAAGCAGCTTTCTTCTACCCAAGATAAAGAGCAAGGTGTGTGACAAAGAGGACAAAATGCAATGGGCTGACACAGCTCCACCAAACTTACCTGACAGCTTTCTCTTACACAAAGAAATCTGTCCATGGGGCCCATAGCTCAGCCATTTCCCACCCTGGTTTTAGACAAATATTTCTTGTAGCTTAATCTTCTACTGCTGGCTAGGAAAATCATCAGCCCCAGGAGCTGGAGGAGCACGAGCTGCTCAGACTGTGCAATGCAACCACATTTATCCAAATCACGCTGTTGCAGAGCCCTGCTGCAGGGAGCTTTGGGCAATGAAGCAGATGAGGAGAGCCAGCAGACACACTGAGCTCCTCCTGTGGCAATAGTTTAGGGAACTGGGCAGCTCTGGTAAGAATCCAAGACTGCTCAAAGCTAAACTCAGCAACACTCACCTGAAACAATCCCACTGCCCTGCATAAGGACGCCTACCTGCGCGTTTCATGCTGTTTAGGGGACAGACATACAATCTATCCAGGTGCCTCAGCGTGTTCCAACTGATTCACCCACCTGCAGAGTTACTCTAGCTGCTCACTTGGGACAGCTGCCTGGGAAATACTGGTGTCATTGACACAACTGGTGCTCTCAACTTACCCAGTCCACAACGTCCTTCACAATCCCCAGCCAGTAGTACCGGCTCTGAATGCGGTGCACGGTCTTTTTCTGGCCCAGATGGTTCCCGATTTCGGTGAAATGGCTTTCCAGGAAGACCTGTCGCCTCCGCTCTGGATCCATGATCACTTCACGCTTCTCCTCCTTCTTGGGGCCCACATAGTAGAGGCAGCCGCCTGCAGATGTAAGAGGGTTAGACAACTGCTCATCCCAGAGAAAGGGTCATCTCCTACAGTGAGAAAAGCAGGTGAGACACAAAACCAAGGGGAACTCAGGAGCTTTGGCGCTGCCTCTAGAGAAGCTGCTGAACTGGAATCACCCCACATAAACCCAGTGACCTCTTTTCCACACCCAGAGCTGTGCAAAGCCCTCTGCTATGATAAGGTTGCCTTGATTTCCACAGGCTGGCTCTGGCCTACCCTGGGGTTGCCACAAGCCCACTCAGTGCCCCAGAAGTGATGCTAAGACACAGAGCCAGGCAGTGGGTAGCAGCAATGGGCAGCCCAAGGCCCAGATGCCACATACCCGCTCTGCTGCGGGGAAGAGGTGGTGAACAACAGCCCTTTGCCCTCCTGCCTGTCCCTACCCCACTGTGCAGCCCCTCGGGCCCCCTCCCCTGGCTGGAGGACACAGCAAAGGGCAAAGGCTCTGGCTCAGCGTCCTATCCTCCTCGTCCTCCTCTCCCGGCAGGGTGTCCCCCGGTGCCAACCGGTTCCCCACCGTCAACGACGAACTTCTGCGCGTAGCGCTTGAGGTTCTTCCTCTTGATGGCGCTGAAGCCTGGCGGGAAGGAGCCCTCGGCCAGCAGCCGGTAAACGGCCTCAAACTTGCTGCCGGGCCCGCCCGGCTCNGCCACCGGCAGCGCCGCCTCCATCGCCACCATGGGCCTGCTCGGGTCCGCCGGGCGCGTAACCGCACCGCGCGTGCAAGACGGCGGCTGCCGGCGCGGGAGAGAGAGGCGTGGCGGCGGGTCNGGGACCGTCTGCAAATTACCCGCTGCGGTACCCTGAGCCACCAGCGCCTCGTTCCACCGCGGTGAGTTCGGGGTGGAAGCACGGCCTGCGGGCGGCGGCGCTGCAGGAGCCGGCCGTGGGAGGCGATGGGAATTAAAACTGAAAAGCTCCCGATAAAAGTGGAGAAAACGGGCAAGTTCTACTTTCCCACATCCCTTCGTGTTTCTCCCACTGGAGAATTTGCCGACGCGCCCTGAGCTCACACCAGCCCCGGCCGGAAGCGGCGGAGCCGTTTGGCCGCCGGACCCTCGCCCGGTGCCGCCTCTGTTCCGGCTGGAAACATGTCCGCGGGCCGCCCGTTCCGGGCCTGCTCCTGCTTCTTCACCGACAACATCTTCGTGAGCCGCTACGGGCTGCACGTCCGCTACCGCGACGAGAGCCAGCTCCGCCGCGACCACGGGCGGGTAACGGCGGGATCTCCCCCTTCCCTCCCCCGCTCCCTGCCCCGCTGAGGCGGCGCGGTGCGTGACGGCCCCTGTGTTTCAGGCGCTGCAGGATCGAGGCTGCCGGAGCCCGGAGGATTTCAGGGCCCTGCAGCGGGAGGTGAGCGCGGCGCCGCCGGCGGGTCCCGGCAGGACGGGCCGGGCCTCGGGTGGGGAGGGCCCCTAGGAGACTCTGTATTGAGGGTGGGTCTGGTCTCTCAGGGGATCCCTGTTGACTTGCGGCTTGGCCGCCACGGGCAAGTGGTCGCCACGGAAAGACTTGAAAGACTTCAAGTCACAAGCCCAATGCTGGGCAGAGATCAAAGGGGAGAGTCCCAAGTGGGGTGTTGGGGCTGGATGCACTCAGGGATCACAGAATCACTGGCATGGGGTTGGAAGGGACCTCTGGAGATCATCTAGTCCAACCCCTCTGCTACAGCAGGATCCCCTAGAGCAGATCCCACAGGAGCAGGTCCAGGCAGGTTTGGAGTGTCTCCAGAGCAGGAGATAAACACAGTCTGTTCATACTGAGCAAGTGTAATTTAACAAGTTATTCAAATAAACAGCCTGCTGGGCTGCTCCCAAACTGGTTTTAGTCAGCAGGACCTCAGCATCCTTCTAGTCTGTCTTTGCCAGTTCTTTTGCTAATGGTGCCTTGGGATGGGATCACCCAGGGATTCTACAGAGCTAACACTGAAGGGTATCACAAGAACAGCCCCCAGGACACTCTTTAAGGAGAACCTGGGTTTCTTTCCAGGCTGAGCAACTAGCTCCAACTTCACTTGTCACTAAGGGGATGGACAGGTTCTTCTATGGGTCCTTGGCAGAAGGATGCTGACCTTAAATCAAGGTCAAAACTAAAGCTTTACTTTATGAACTGGTTATTATGGTTAGAATAGCACAGGTTTTATGATTGCAGTGGCACAAGATTTCACAGTGTAGCACAATAAGCGGCAGGAATGGTATCAACTAACCACACAGGGGGTTATTAAATAGGAAGAGCTGCCTGAATCAGCGGGTACTACAGCTGTTTCCTCTGGAGTTATGGATTAGCCTGTCCTCACAACACTTAGCAGTAATCCCTTCCTGACAAGTCCTGTCTTCCTCCCAGCAAATGCTTTTAGTTTGGACAATGCTTATATTGTCAGAGCATAAAGCAGGCTTTTAAAGCACACACTGGTGATTCATGAGGTGTCAGAATGCCTGAAAGGGCTCAAACCTTGCAGCTCTACTTGACACGTCCACTGAAAGACTTCAGTTAGTTTTTAAGCCATCTGTAATAGGAATGAGTCTCAAATCCCTCGTAGGCGTTTGGCTTTCCAGATATTGATTGGACTTGGCTTGACTACCGAAAAGCAAAGGCTCTGTCTCCCAGAGCTGGAACAAAAAGAACCACCGAGTGAATTTGTGGCACTGTTTTAGTTACCCCTTTTGATTTGCTGACAGTGTTCTCTGCTGTTTACTCGTAGATTGAGGCTGAAGTGCAGAGAAGAAAACAGTTAATCCATCAGTCTGTGGAACGCAAAGCCATCATCTCGGAGTGCTACCAGCGAAAGCACCCAGATGTTTACGTTCTGCAGGTAGACAGTCTGTTTGGAATCTACTTTGCAGCCACAGAACTGCCTGACAGTTTACTTTTGCAGGAGGAACCCTCTTCTCAGGGCTGCACAGTGCTAGAGCTGTGCTGCGTTAAAACTAAAGTGCAGCTGATTAAAACTGAATGGAAATCCTCCACAGCATCTTCTCCAGCCATGATTCTACCTGATTTACTGCCAGATCAGGGTCCTTCTGAGTTGAAGCTGCACCAGCACCCTACCCTGCACCCAGAATACAATTAGTAGTTTAATCATGGAACAGTTTTGGCTGGAAGAGACCTTCAAGATTGAGTCCTACCTTTTCCTAGCCCTATCAGCATCACTAAACCTTGTACCCCAACACCACATCTGCCCTTCCCTTCAACACCTCTAGGGATGGGGACTCAAACCCCTCCCTGGGCAGGCTGTTCCAATGCCTGACAACCCTTTCAGAAAAGGTGTTCCTCCTGACCCTCCCCTGGCACAGCTTAAGGCCATTTCCCCTCTTCCTATCCCTGACCGATAGGGAGAACAGACCAACCCCCAGCTCTCTACAACCTCCTTCCAAGTAGTTGTAGAGAGCAGTGAGGTCTCCTTTCAGTCTCCTCCAGGCTAAACAGCCCCAGATCCCTCAGTTGTTCCTTGTATGACACATGTTCTGAAAAATTCAGACCTAAATAGGGGCAGTGAGGTCTAAAAGCCACATCAATCAATCTCTGTGGCTTAACAGACAGGCACATTACTAGTGATGGTGAACAGAAGAGGAGAAGCAGGCTGCTGGCATGTTTACACCCTGCCATGAATGCAGGGGCAGCCACCTTTGCTGGGGGTTACTCTGCTCAGAATTTCCAGACCTGGGACTTCTGAGCTGGGTAGTTACCTCAGATCAGCAGTACTGCTCAAATGAGTCCACACAGATTGACTCTCTGTGATCCTTTAGTAACAAATTCTGCCCTTGTCTGCTCTGGTGGTGTCTGTCACAGTTGGTGGGGGGGAAGTGCTTGAAGCAGAGCACAGTCACTCTGTTGTGCCTGTCGCTTGATCCAGTGACAAGATGCTAAATCCACTGGGAAAGACCTTGCACTTGGCTGTTAGGAGTCTGCAGGGTGAGCTGGCTCTTTCCCATCACACTAAGAATAAATCTGGCCACTGAGAAACCCATGAACTTCAGCAAGCAGCATCTTACCTGAACCACCATGAAAAGCCCCAGTAACACACAAGTAACCCAAGCGTGACGCTCAGTCTTCCTCCCTGACATCCACACGTTTTCAGTGGCTGCCTAGAAATGCATTTCCCTCTTGGGCTGCAGAAGACTGGGTGGGCTGATTGTGTTTGTTTGTCTCTTCATCCTCCTCCTCTCCACCTCAGGATTCATTCCTGGCCCCAGATTTTCTAGAAATCGTGCGATACTGCACCTCACCGGCTGCTGATCTCCAGGGCCTCCTGCACTACCTCGAGTCCTTCTCAGGTAAAGGAAAAGCTACAGCAGCCACAAAGATCTCCCGGTGTGACAGCCTCAGCGCTGACAGCTGTTTCCAAGCCCTGTCTAACAGCTTGATACACAACTGAGACAAACACGATGTTGTTTTCTGCTCGATGAGAGCCTCTGGAGAGGCAGCAGTTACACTCTGAACGAGATCCTGCTCTCATCAGTCTGCTGATATCTCCTCAGAGGCTCTACCTGCAGCAGGGCTGGGGTTTTGGTTGTACCCCAAGCTCACAGGAAGCCTGATGCAGGAACACTGCTAGCCCCGGGAGCTTGGTGTTGCCCTCCCCAGGTGCTTTACCAGTTCAGACAGTCCCTGTTGGGTAGTCTGAGCAGAAATAGTTTCAGTCTAGATTTCAGTCTTATAAAATCAGATCTGGGTTTTAAGCTTCCCTGGAGGCATCTGTGAAGCTCCTTCCCTTCCAGAAACACTGACAGAATGTAGGGTGGAAGCTGCAAAGTTGCCTCCTTTTCTCAAGGTAAAAAGGAAAGACACAAACGTGTTTGTGCAGAGCCTCTGGATTTGTCCCGGGCCCTATTTCCAGACACACGGTCTTTATCTCAACTCCTCTGTGCTCTGAGCTCCCCTTACAGACACCTTTAGGGCTGCATCCTGACAGGCAGCTCAGAGCATCTGATCTTCCCACAAGGTTGGCACCGGCTGAGTGAATCCCACATCCCCCGAATAACCTTGACTCTCCTTCTTCCAGGAGGCTGCATCCAAACCTCCTGCTGGGAGCCGCTGATTCAGTGCCCTCCTCTAGACACTCTTGAAACATTTCCTTGGCACCCACAGCAGGCATTTAAACCAGTGCCAGATCCCCCAGCTGCATGGCAAAGCCTGGAAACCAGTGGCTAACAACCATAAAACCCAACAAATAGATCCCAGAGCTGCTTCCAACCCTTGGAGCAGCCCGAGCACAAAGCGAAGCAGTCCTGCAGTCTCACTGACACTGTCTCCCTTCTCTTGACAGATAAGAGGATCTATCGACTCCCAGTGTTCACAGAGGAGTTCTGCCAAGCCTTTGTGGATGAGCTGGAGAACTTTGAGCAGTCAGACATGCCTAAGGGGAGGCCCAACACTATGAATAACTATGGGGTAGGACTACCTCTCGTGTCTCTTTAGGGGTTGTAGTGCACAAGTAGCCTGGTTATCTCCTCATTTCATATTCCTTTCCCTTCCAAAACATCTGGATTTGGAGCACAGTGCAGTTTGAGCTCAGCACCCTTCAAGTGGAAGGCTTGAGGAAGTGTGAGTGTTACACAGATAGAAGGACAGGAGTTCAGGGAAAGGGGACGGGAGTCAGTACTTGAGAGCAAAGAGCACCTTGTGTTTAAGCACTGTGCATCTAACTCAAGGAGTCAATTCTAAAAGACCATTCAACTGTTGATCTTTGTCTTTGCCCCGTCACTGTCCACCTTGATCCTCCTTGTTTTGCCTGTAGCTGGAGCCTTTGCTCTAAAGTTCTTTGTCTGAGCAAGCAGCAGCGTTGGAAGAGAGACCAAGACAGCAGATGTAGCTGGTCAGCTGTTCCCACCTCCTCTCTCTAAAACAGGTTTTGCTAAATGAACTTGGCATGGATGAGACTTTCATCACCCCGCTGCGTGAAAAGTACCTGCGGCCCATCACGGCGCTGCTGTACCCCGACCTGGGAGGTGCTTGCTTGGACAGCCACAAAGCCTTTGTCGTCAAGTACTCGCTACACGAAGATCTGGATCTGAGCTCTCACTATGACAACGCAGAAGTCACCTTAAATGTTTCACTGGGAAAAGAGTTCACAGAAGGCAACTTGTACTTCGGGGATTTCAAGCAGGTATAGCACACACTCCTATTCTTGACCCAGATTCTATTCCCTTCTACCTCCTCACCCTCCCAGTTTCAAGGCATTATCAGTGTTCTAAGAAATAATTACTCACTTCTGACAGTCAGACCTGCTCTGTCCCTCCTCCTTTTTAAAAATACCTTGGCTATATATAGGAGCCTCTTCTGCTACAGCCATGTTACCAGTATCCAGGCTTCAAGGAGAGGCCAGACACAGCTACAGGGGGAGAAACTAGAGTGGAACAAACCAGCCCGTCTTTCCTCAACTGAAGAAGTGAGCAGAGAGGTGCTGACACAGAGAGAAATTTATTTCAGATGAGATGAATGTGTAGCTCCTATTTCCAAGGAGCAAGAAAGGGGTAAAAGCTCTCATAGACTGATAAAACAGTCTTTAAATTCCTTCTGGACCTGGCACTGGGAGTATCTTACTGGAAGACAGTTGCACAAAGCTGCTGCCAAGCCACCACTGAAGTGGCTGCATTTCAGAGGTGCAGCGAGCCCTCTCCATGTTGCTCCCTGGGTGCTGCAGGTGAAGAGGTGACAAGTGAAACTTGCAGCTGTTTGAGTAATTGTCTGCTAGGGACCTCCCAGTGTAACGCTGTGTGTTCCTCCCTTTGTTCCAGGATCCTGCCCCTGTGCCAAAGTACATAGAGATCGAACACGTGGGAGCCCAGGGGCTCTTACACCGAGGAGGGCAGATCCATGGGGCACTTCCCATCGCCTCCGGGGAACGTTGGAATCTCATTATTTGGATGAGAGCATCTGCCATCCGCAATGAGCTCTGCCCCATGTGCAACAAGAAGCCAGAGCTGGTGGAAGCAGAGGGCTTTGGCGATGGGTTCACAGAAACCCTGGAAGACAACGTTCCTGAGACTGTGAATCTCTGTTCCGTGTGGTAGCAGGGGGTACAACCTGATTTCTCCAGACCAAGTTGCCTGAAGCTCTTTTCTCACCTCTCAGACTCCACTAACGGACTCTGTGATGGATGCGTGAGTGATGCAAGAAATAGCTGAGCCTTGGAAAGCGATGCAAACCCAGTCCTGCTGGGGTCAGGGAAGCTTAGACAGCTCAAGGAGCTGGTGCTCAGCTCATCAGGGCTCACACTCAGGTTGGAGAGCCAGAAGACTGTTTGGAAAACATAGAATGCCTTAAAAATCACTGCAGAGGCTCTGTAGATGGTTTCAGCTGCACAAGGAAGACAATCAGAGCTGCTTGGCTGTTGTGAAGGCATCTGTGCCAGCAGCTGCATCGTGAGTTCTGCTGGAGATGGAAAAGAACGGTACAATGAAGCCCTGCTCTTACCTCTGCTCTGCTCTTCACAGGGGCTCTGTCCTCTGCCAGGGGGGACAGAGTGACAGCAAAGAAGCTGCTAGAAGTGAGGTACAGACTGGGAATTCTCATCACTGCAAGTTTTACCTAACCCAGACTCAGAAAAATCCCTCAGGTACAATATAGAGAGAGCTGATCCCTCAAGAGTACCTGAGAGAAGTTCTCTCCACGAGTTCTCCTCCCTCCCAGAGATTCTATAAACCTTATTAAGCCGGTGGCAACGGGTTTGAGAGACAAAACTCTGGGGGCCACTTGCAACACAGCAAAACTTTCCAGAGGAAGGAAAGAGCCTGCAAGTAACTCCCTCGATTACCTGAACAAGTGAAAACAGAAAACAGCTCACTCACCCTGGGTGCAGTTGGCCTGGAGCTCTGGAATTGGGTACCTCCATCCTGGAGGCATTTGGAGGGGCCATCCTTGTCCCCATCGTCCTGCTGGCTGGCTGAAAGGTCAGACTTTCCCGTCTACAAAATAAATTACAGAAGCCAAATCTCTTCTGGATTTGGTGGCTATGGATAATTAACTGTATTTGATAGCTGTCTGTGTGGAAGAGGCTTCCTCATTCATTCACCCAACTGTGCCTTCACATCGATAGCTGGGAAAGGGGAGGGTGAGGCAGAACAGCTCCCTTGGAGGCTGCTGGTTTGGGCCTTCCCAGCTGCAGTTCTGGCTGGGGGTGTCATTCTCTTCCAATCCTTGAAAGGAGCTGTCAGAAGGCTGGTGAAGACTTTTCCCAGGGGCAGGGAATGACAGGACGAGGGGTCTTGGTTTGAAGCCGGAAAAGGCAGAGTGAGATCAGACATCAGGAAGCTGTTCTTTATAACCTGAGGGTGGGGGATCCTTGGAACAGGCTGCCCAGAGAGGGGGTGGAGGCCCCATCCCTGGAGCTGGTCAGGCTGGCTGGGGCTCTGGGCAGCCTGGTCTGGTGAGTGCTGGCCCTGCTTCGTGTCGGGGATTTGGACTGGATGCCCTTGGAGATCCCTCCTAACTATGGTTCTGTGTTTAGCACCCAGCGCTCGTTAGCCCTTCATTAGCCAAACCCATTAGAATTGCATCGCAGGCAGCTAAACCGGCTGCTGGACGCTGTGCACGGAGCTGCCGGGAAAAACCAGGCGCCGGCTCATCCCTCCCTGCAGCACAAAACCCTGGGGCTACCTCCCCGCGCCCCAGTTAGCCCCCAAAACGAAGCAGAGGGGCGGGACGAGCCCGGGCGGAGGCCGGAACCAAAGAGCAGGGAGGCGCTGCCGGCCGGACCTGCGGACGCAACCGGAAATCGGGGGGGACAGGGGGCGGGGCCAGCGGACGGTCCCCTCGGGGAGCCGGCGGGGCCGGACCCGGCCCGGAGCGGTGAGTCCCGGCGTCCTTCTCCTACCCTCTCCCTCTTCTTACCGGCGGCGGCACCGGGACGAGTGGCCGGAGCGGTCAGAGGGCCCCGGGGAGGGCGGGAGCACACGTAGGCGGCAGGGGCGCGCTTAAAGGGGCGGGGACGCGCCTTGCGCCGGGTCTTAAAGGGCCAGCGAAGCCAATCCCGAGCGCTTAAAGGGCCAGCGCACCTGGTACTGAATTCTTAAAGGGCCAGTACAGCCGTTACCGAGCTCTTAAAAGGTCAGCGCCCCCGGTCCGAGCTCTTAAAGGGCCAGTGCACCCTGTCCCGAGCTCTTAAAGGGGCAGCGCACCCGGTCCTGAGCTCGTCAAGGGCCGGCACGCCACAGCATCGCAGAGCAGCAGCCGGGCTCAGGGCAGGAGGAGCTGCCCGGCCGTGGCCGTGACGGGGGTGGCAGTGCAGGTGAGACCCCGCAGTTTCGGGGCACTGCCAGCTCCGGGTGCTGCTGGGATGGAGTCGGGACTCATCCCCACCCTTGGTGCTCCTGGCTGCACCCAGCTCTTCCATCGCTCGCTGACCTCGAAGCCCTGGTTCTGTGGAAGGGGGCTCTGCCATCCTGTGAGAGGGACCTGCAAGCCCAGCGCTGTCCTGGCTGCTGGGCACCAGTGGGTGAGGGACCCACAGCCTCAGCAGCTTCTCAGCTCTGAACGAGTCGGTTGGTTGTTTTTCTCCCTGATAGAAATGTCTGCCAGGGAATCAGGCAGAGGGTCTGGCTTCCTGGCGGAGTCAGTCGCCGGCCACTCAGGGCCAGCTGGATGGAAAACAGGCGATGAATTAATTCCTGAAGCACAGCGGCCGGGAGGAAGCTTTCCCCAGACTCTGCTCTGCTGCCAGCGCTGGGTTGATTCGTGAATCAAGGAGGGCTCACATCGCGCCTCTGGCTGCCGGCGCTGATGGTCGGGGGGTGCCAGCGCGATGCAAAAATCTCTTCTAAAAGCAAACTGGAAAATTAAAATCTCATTCCTTCCCGCCCGGCTCAGCCCTGCTCTCAGAATTTGAAATAACGGGGTGACTGACTCCGCATTCAGCTCAGGGAGGATGGTTCACTCTGCTGACTGCCGTCGCAGCATCGATCACACCCTGCCAGCGTCTGCCTGCGGGTGCAGAGTCCTCCTGACAGCTCGGAGCCCCGTGGGGTGGTCGTGGCCCCGAGCTTCAGCGCTGGCTGGGATCAGCTCTCTGCTTAGGTAGCACTTTTAGGGCCAAACTGGAGAACCAGGAGGAAACCCTGCTGGAGGGGAGGGTTCACCCCAACCTGGGGATGGTTCTCTCACAGTGGGCAGGGGGTGGCTCTGCTGTCCCTGCATGGCCCCAGCTCTCTGCTGAAGGATCTCTGTTGTGGGTCAGTGAGACTGGGTTCAGCCATGGCAGCGGGATGGGTAACCCTGAGCACTGGGAGCTCAGCAGGAGCCAAGGGAGAGTAACAGGAGCAGCTCTTCCAGAGCTGGATTTCAGTGTTTTGGGGCCGGTCTCCCTGGTGGCGCTGAGACATCCCGTTCCCTCCAGGGGCTGATGCACCATGGCCCACAGCCAGACTCGGAAGCGATCACGGAGCAGGAGCAAAAGCAGTTCCCGGAGCAGGCAGGAGAGAAAGGAGAAGAAGAGGAGGAAAAGTAGCAAGGACTCTCATCGGGGCAGCAACTCTCCTCCAAAGAAGCGGAGTTCTGGGTCTCACAGACACAAATCCAGCTCAGCAGCAGCTAAAGAAGGTGGGGAAGGACCCTGTGCTTTCACCACATTTTGCTGGGGCAGGTGCATAGAGGGACCCAGGTGGGAGAAGAGGGTCCCTGCTTTTAGCTAAATCAGAGTCTGTCACCTTGTCCTGCACTTTATGCCCCATCCAGTCTCGTTCTGAGAAGCGTGGAGCCCTCCAGCCCCTCTGTGTGTGACACTGTCTGCTGTGCTGTGTTAGAGGCGTCAGCACCGGGGGGGAGTTTGCCCCAGGACTTGGGGCACCAAAGAAAACGGTGAGGGTGGGGATAACCAGCATCACTACTGCCACAGGGCCAGAGCTGCTCCACTCAACCTCTTCTGTTTTGCAGAGAAGAAAAAGGAAAGAAAGGAGAAAAGGAAGAGGAAGGCAAGTACCTCTTCTTCTGAGACAGCGTCTTCATCTACCAGCTCCTCCTCATCTTCATCTTCCTCCAGCTCGTCTTCCGATGACTCCAGTGACAGCGACTCCAAAGCCAAGAAGAGGCAACACAGCAAGAAAAAGCGAGTGAAACAGAAAGACAGGAAGAAGAAAAAGAAGAAAAGGATAAAGAAGAAATCCAAAAAGAAGGGGAAGGAAAAGGCGAAGGAGGAGAAAGACAAGGGAGAAGTGATGCCCGGCCCCTCGCTGGAGCAGTGGCAGAAGGAGTCGCTGGTGGACTCTGGACCAGGTAACGATCACTGTGTTTCCCTCTGGCTGCAGCCAGGGCACAGGAGCATCGCTGAGGAAAGGGGTGCTGTGCTGTCCTTGCAGGGACCCACAGGAGGCGTCTGAGGGAGGCAGAGCTGGGTACAGGGAGGGGTTCCTGGGGTTCCTTTAAGCCACCTCATTCAGAGCTTCCTCTGTGAAGCCTTTAGCTGTAATTTGTAGATGTGAGTGGGGAGCAGCGATGTCACATGGAAGGTCCCAGTCTGCAGTAACACCCTGGCAGAGCTGGTGCTGGCTCTGCCCCTTCATAGAATCCTCATGGCTGGAAAGGACCTCCAGGATCACCAAGTCCAGCCCTCATCCCACCGTCTCCCCAACCCCTGGACCATGGCCTCAAGTGCTCTAGCTACTCAGTTTTTAAACACCTCCAGGGATGGGGACTCCACCATCTCCCTGGGCAGTCTGGTAGCTGTAGAGAGCAGCAAGGTCTCCTCTTCTCTAGACTAAATAACCCCAGTTCCCTCAGCTGCTCTTCACAGGGCCTCTTTGCCAGCCCTCTCCCCAGCCTCGTTGCCCTTCTCTGGCCCCACTGCAGCCCCTCAATGCCCTTCAGGTACTGTGGCACCCAAAAGTGGACCCAGTGCTCAGGGTGCTGTCTCGTGAGTGCAGAGTGCAGGGGCACCATCACCTCTCTTTGGATGCTTCATCCTCAAACCCCAAGTACTGCCAAGAGAGCAGTGGGGCGCCTGTGCCTGGCTCTGTGGGGCATCGTGCTGCGCCCCTCGGCCAGGAGCGGCCCCGCCAGCGCAGCGCTGATGAACTGATGCGTTCCAGTTTTGACAGATGAACAAAAATCCCGAATCCAGGCTATGAAGCCGATGACAAAGGAAGAATGGGATGCGAGGCAGAGTGTCATAAGGAGAGTCATGGATCCTGAAACGGGGAGAACCAGGTGTGACCCCTGGGGAGAAGGGGGGTGGGGTGGGGGGGTGTTCTCCAGCCTCACCCAGATTCCTGGAGGATGCTGGTTCATGGCACTGCGGTGCCACGTGTGGACCCAGGTCCTCTTCAGCCACGAAGGCCTGAGCTGATCCCTGTCAGCCCTGCTGTGCCTGGCCCAGAACTCACCCCATTTGACACCAGACCATGGAACTGTGCTGGGGCTCCACGCGTGGGGCAGCAGTCCCAGCCAGGTGATGTGGGGTGCAGGCACCAGAGCACCCTGCTGCCGCTGCTGGAGGCTGGAGGGTTGTTGCTTGTGACAAGTTCAGCTCAGCCCCGTTAAATGTGACTCTGCAACCAGGGACAGAACAGGAAACAGAGGGGTGGCTGTCACCTCCTCACCCCACTGCTGCCTTCAGCCGCAGGGCCCTCGGCCTCAGTTAGCACCCAGGTGCAAGCGAGGAGGGGTTGTCCCCACGTTGGGGGTTACAGCCACTGCTGAAACCCAAGTTTATTTCGCTGCTGAGTAGAAATGACCCAGTTTTTAACAACTGCTTCTTCTCAGCAAGCAGCAAACACCGGGCTGAAGAGAATTGGGTGTGACAAGGCCAGGCCTAAAATAGAAGGCAGCCTGCGGGGCTCAGGGAGGTGTGGAACCGAGGTCGGTTCCCTGGAAGACACATAATGAAGGCAATTAAATTGCTCTTGGTGTCAGGAGGTGGGAGCTGCCTCCAACCCTGCTTGGAATTTGCTCGGTGAGATGCTCCCTGGCTCTGCTGCCCTGCAAATCCTGACTGACTCCTGCTCCTGAGTGGTTCTGTGGTTTCCAGGAGCAGCCAGGACTAGAGCTGAACTCTGTGTGAAATGAGTGGCAGAGGTCTGGCAGGGGTGGAGGACAGCGGAGGCTGCAGATGGTGGGGTGGCAGGAGATGCTTTCGTTTGCCAGTAGCCCTCACGGCTCCTGGGCCTCTGCTTATCTTCCAGGCTGATTAAGGGCGATGGAGAAGTGCTCGAGGAAATCGTCAGCAAGGAGCGACACAAGGAGATTAACAAGGTAGCCACAACTTGGCACCAGCGTCNNCTGGCAGCTCTGTAGGGGCCTCACTGGTGGTGCTGGCAGCCCTTCCCGCTTGGGCTGTGGTGCTGTGAGCGCCTGTTGTCTCTCTCGTTGCAGCAAGCCACGCGAGGCGATGGGCTGGCCTTCCAGGCAAGGACGGGGATGCTGCAGTGAGCCTCACCTGGGAGCGCCAGCCGTGCTGGGAGCCCGTCCTGCTGCTGGCACCAGCCCAGGTGGCAGCCTGACTCCAGACCCTGCAGACAGCACCACAGCCAGGTGCTTCCCCAGGGCCCTTGCCAGCCGCTCTGTAAGTTACTAACTGGGAACCACAGCAACTTGATGGTTCATCTCCCAGTAAAGTTTCTCCCTCTCCTGCCTGGGGCCAGCGTGGCCATAGCTCACCTAGACCTGCTTGCCCTGATGCCCCTTTTGAGACTGAGCAGCACCCAGGGGAGGAGCTCACTGGTGCTGCAGGGCGTTAGTGGACAGGACCCAGCACAGGGGATGTCCTGGGGCACCGAGTATGCAGCTGGCTGCCACTTCTTCCCTTCAGGGGCTGCTCCGACCCCCTTCCTTGCTTAATCTGCACAGCCTGCGCTTACCCAGTGCTGCCAGCCCACCCTGCTCTGCGCTCCTCTGTGCCAAGTGCCACCCACTGCTGCGCCCCAGAGCTTCACTCAGCCTTTCTGCAGCCTCCCCCTTCGCTGGGTGGTGCTGGGCAGCACTGACCTGGCCCCCTGCAGCGGGGTGCAGGCAGGGTGCTTGGCAGAGGGGTGGCTTTGCTTTTGCTGTCTGCTCCTGCATGTAACTCGAGTCCCTTGCCCACAGGGCAGGCCCTGGGCAGCACTGGGGCTCTGGGGGGGCCGTGCCCCTGGCTGCAAAGTCCAGGACCCTACGAGCTATCAAATCAAAGGAAGGACAAACCAGGTTAAACGGGTCCTGCAGGACCCAGCTGCGAGGAGGGTCTCCACGCTCTGTCTGTCACTGTAACCCCATTAAACTGGCACCTGCTCACGTCTGGGCTTCGGCGACTCCTCTGTTTCTAGAGTCTCCCCATCCAACCTCCCAGCCTCCCCCCCCCAAAAAAAAAGCCCCCAAAGCAGCAGACAGAGAAGAGCCTTCCCGTTTCTTTAATGTGTGAACTCACGATGATGCTGCACACGAAGCACACCCAGGGGAACGATGCACTGACAGCCAGGAGGAGAAGGAAGTCGGACAGAAGGTTTGTCACACGCGGGCGAGTCAGCGGCACGGTGCTGCACACGCAGGGGGTGTCGCCAGCGCCTCGGGCGTAGCCCAGCGCTGCTCCCCACAGCCGGCTGCTCCCCATCCCCTCCCTCCCCCAAAGCCATTTTTTATAAATAAAATAGAACTAACGTCGTCAGAATAGAAAATCGACAGTCGAGGGGGCTCCACAGGCAGAGGGGGGGGCTGAGGACGGGGAGGGAGGGACCGTAAGGCTTCTAGAACTAAGGGGAAATGCAGCAAACGGTGGCGATACCTGAAGAAGGGGGCTGCTACAGCGAGCACTGCGGCTGCTGGGCGGACGGGGAGTTCGGGAGTGACCCTTTGGCTGATTACTGCTCGTGGCTGGCGTCGGCGCACGCTGTAAACGCTTTGGGGATGAGAATTTCGCCTCTTCGGAGGGCCACATCTGGCAAAGCCAGGGCAAGGGTTGGGAGCGGGGAACAACGGGCTCCTCCGGTTCTGTTTAAAAGCCTCCCAAAGGGACAGCGTCGGGGCGGCCGGCGGGCTGGCCCGACGGGATGGGGGATACAAAAAGAAGCTGCTTTCTTTGTGGTTGTGATTAGAAAAACCTCCCAGCCCCGCAGCAGAGCTGGATTCCCATGGGAACAGTGAAAATCATTCCAGGGAAAAGAGTTGAGGCAGCCGGGGCAGCCCGGGCTGCTTCGTGCCAGTGCGCGAGAGAGAATGAACAGGACGTGGGCTGCGGCAAGAAGCAGCGCGACCGTCGCCGGCCGTGCCGCTCGATGGCTGCCCGGACAACAGCGAGAGGGAGGAGAAGGAGGAGGAGGAGGTTTTGTCTCGCTGCGAAGCAGAGTTCTCTGTAGCAAAGAGAAACGCAGTCGGTAACCTGACAGAGCCCCTTTGGTACGGACAGAACTCGCTCTCACCGCGTCCAAACGGAGCCTCTTGCGCAGAGGTGGAAGGGCGTTGGGCCATGTGCATCGCTCTCCGAACAAACGGGTTAGAAACACAGAGTGGAACTATTGCTCTTGTTCTCGGAGTGAGGAGCACGGCGATCTTTGCTCCAGAGAGGTGAGGGCCAGACTGGGGGGGGAGGCTGGGGGGTGGCTGAGGAGAGAGTGATGGAGACTACGATGGACTCGATCGGTGGAGCGAGAAAAAAACCCAACCCAACAACTGACAGGTGGTTTCCAGGTGACTGCGCTCCACCTCAGCCGGGATTATTGCAGCAAGAAAGGTCCTGCTCTACGATTGCTTCTCCGTGTTGGATCCGTGCGATGGCAACATCTGGGGGATCTGGGGGAGGAGGGGGGAAGGAGCCAGGGAAAGGACCCGGCAAAGCTTCCCAAAGGATGAGGCCGGAGGTGTCTGCGATTGACAGTGGGACTGGTTGGGAGCTGTGTGAAACGTGAGGTGATGGGAGAGGGCAGGGTAGTATTGCACTTCCGCATTCATCGCCAGGTAGGTCAGACCCGGTCCATAGAAGAATCGCTCTGTACAGGATGTCTGCGACAAAAAAAAGCTACATATAGGTTTGGGTTTTAAAAGATTCATAAACGCTGGAGGTTCCTGTCCCTCCAGGCACCGGGTGGTTTGTTTTCCTCTCCAGAAATAAAGGACCTCTCGCTTTTCTCTATCCACTCTGTACGGAGAAGGTTTACATTCGCCTCGGCTTTACACTATCTACACGTGAGAAAACGGGAGCAGCTCGTCAGCAGAGTGGGGAGGGGGGGGATAGGTCGAGGTCACGCCACGGGGAGGGGGCTGTGGCCGTGGAGGTGGTGGTGGAGGGCTTGGGTTTGCAAAGGCCACATCCAAATCTGCAGTAAATCGTCGTCGGGCTGTGGCTGGGTGACTTCGCAGGATGGGCTGTGGCTTGGGCTTCCTACTCCCGCGGCATCTGGTCGCTAGAACGTTGGACTAGTGAAAACGCTGGGGCGAGTCAGCTCGTTCTCAAAGCCAGCCGAGCTCTGCAGGGACGCTCAGAGAGAGCTGAGCTGAGTCAGCAGAAAGGGGAAGTCAGTTTGGGCTAAGAAAAGTCCTGGGATTCATTCTGGGAGCGATCAGCAAAGAGAAGCGCTTCACCACGCTGCAGTCGGGCTGCGAGTCGTGGCAGACGCAGCGGGCGGGCAGGTAGGCAGCGGGGTTTGAGCGCTCCGGCGGCTCGGATGCCCGGCGGCGGCGGCTCGGCCCCGTCTCTCCTCCGCTTCGACCCCGCAGCGCGCCACGAACACGTGCGCTCTGCCGTTAGGGAGGCTGCTGAGTTGGATTTGCCTAGCGTGGCCCGGCTCCGGCGAGCAGAGCAGCGTTCACAGTGCTGTGTGTGTCAGGGCGGCCGTCCTGCACCCCATACCCGAACGGTTAACAAAAGGAAGCAGCCAGTCTAAAAAATTCTCTGTTATAAATAAGATCCTTGTAAGTAGAAAGTGATAGAAAGACCAGGGGGAAAGAGTGCTGGGGGAAAGCAGAGGGGGAGTCACACAGAGTCAGGGAGCTCGGGAGGACTAGAAAATCTCCACGTGAAGAGGCCAACTGGAGGCTGTAAATGGCAACCCCGTGGGGCCAGGCTGACCCAGGAGGGACAGGACCCAGGGGGGTTTCAGCCGGCCCTCGCTCTAGGCACTGTTCTCCCCACGCTGCCGCAGAACAGCCCGTTCCTACTCCTGTCCCACCTCGGTGTCACCGAGAGGAGCCGGCGGCTCCCCTCTGCCAACGCCAGCCCAGTCCCAGCAGCGCCAGCCCATCGGCTCAGGCAGATCCACTGGGAACACAGTGGGAGAACGAAGAGACAGCCGTTTGCTCAGGCTGCCTGGCGGGGTTGGCACGGTCCCTGCAGCCTCCTCACCACCCGGAAAACTTCTGCACTGATTTCCTCCTGGGATTTGGGGGGGGGGGTCGGGTGGTTTTGAACTATATACAAACCCAGAGGGGTGTGCGTGCCGCCGCGTACGCACGGCTCTGGGTACTGCATCCAAACCCCCACCCCCTGCCTTAGCAGGGTTTCCTCGCCGTGCAGTACAAACGCCGAGGTGCAGCTCCAGGAGAAGGGAACAGGTTTCCATCCTAAAAATCATCAGTGCAAAAAAACAAGGAGGTTTTGTTTCTGGGGTAAAGAAGAGAGGCCGGTGGTTCCCGTGAAGGTCGAGAGAACCTGGGAAGAAGAAAACGTCTCAGAGTTGGCTGTTGACAGTCAGACCCTGCACTTGGATGAGAGAACCGGGAGGTGATCCGGCTGCCGAGCGCCGTCGGCTGCTTCCGAGTAGACGGTGGGTGCTTTCGGGAAGTATCTTAGCGAGAGGGTTTGGAGACGTGAAGTGTGAGCGAAGCGTCTGAGGTCTCTAACAGCTCAAACCGAACGGCTTGCGTTCCCCTGCGAACAGGTCGATGCGTTCAATTCCATCGGCTTCTAAAGGTCTCTCTAAAAATGAACAGGAGTGACAGCGACGACCCCGTTTGCTCGCTCAGGCGTGACTCTGCCGACACTCTGCCCCTACCGACGCGTGGCTACAGCCGTACGGCACCTACTCCTCGAGAAAGCGGCTGAACTTGAAGCTCTCTGTACGGGTAAAGCTCTCAGCGACTCTGCCTGGTGCAGCCCACGTGAAATCCCTTGCCTGGGGCTGGCTGTGCCCGGGGAGCAAACACTCAGTGGACCCCAAACCCACCCTGTGCCGGCAGAGCTCCTCGGCCTGACTCCTAGGACAAGCGAGGCCGAGTTCCCCCCGGCCTGATCCCCTGTTCCTGTGGCTCTGAGGACAGCACTCGGTCACACGAACCGGAGCGATGGCTAACAAGGCGAGGAGGCACGTATTTACAGTCACTGAACCTGGATAAGAGAAGGAGGCAGGAGAGAGAGCGCGATCTTGACCTGGAGACGTTTCCCCCCCACCATTTCCAGCTGTTCCTCGGGCTCGTGCTGCACGAACCCGACGCTCCCGCTGCAAGGCCCGCACGTTCCGTGTGGGAAACATCCCGTCTCTTCCCAGAACACCACGATGTTATTAGAGTAGCACCATATTTACCCTTCCAGCCCGTAACGTCGGCCTCATCCCTCTTGGCTTTCGTTTATCTCCTCTGGCGGCTGCAGCCGACAGTCGCTGCCTCTGACCTGGCTACTTCTGTCCCAAGAGGCCGGACTCCAGCCGGGACGCTGCGCTCCGGCCCCAGCATCCCGTGGCGATGCTCATGCTCCTTTGGCTGCGTTCTCTGTCCCTCTCTTTGTCACTGTCCGACTGGCTCTGGGTGCGCTCGGGGCGGTGGCCAGCGCCGCTGCCTGTGGCCGTGGGCTGGGAGGAGATGGTCCGCAGCAGGTGGTTCCTCTTGCGCAGGAACTCGGTCTGGCTGGGCAGCCCGAAGCTGCCCTTGCGCAGCGCCATGCGCGTGGTGTTCTTGGCGGGGCGCGAGCGGTGGTTGTACTCCAGCTGGGCCAGGTGGGCTGCGTAGCCCTCGGTAATGAACTGCCACACAAGAGGGGCGAGGACAAGAGTCAGACGGAGGGGGAGCGGTTCCCTGACAGCCACGCGGCGCCGCGTCGGGTGCTCTGGGGTGGCGGAAATGCTCGAGGGGAGTTTGTCGGGGTGTGGGCATCAATCCAGCCTCTCTCACGGACCGTGAGCAGCTGGCATGTGGGTGCTTCTCCTGAGGAGCCCTCTGGCCCAGGAAGCGGTGGGTTATCCCACTGCAAGGACCGTGTGGGGTTGGACTGATGATTACCAAGGTCTCCTCCTACCAGAGAGACTCAGGGAAGCTGCATACGAGACAGGACCGCTCAGAGCAGGCTTGTGCGAGCAGTTTCCTCCCTCCTAGCAAACATCAGCTCAGATCTGGGCCCCTCAGTTCCAGAAGGACACAGAGCTGCTGGAGAGAGTCCAGCACAGAGTCACAGAGATGCTGAAGGGAGGGGAGCATCTCAGTTGGCCATATTCCCACCGCCCTCCCTGAAGAGACCCTCGGCAGCAGATCTGGCTCCTACCTGACACTGGTTCTGCAGCTTCTTGGTGGGTCGGCCGACGATGTAGATGTGGGTGGGTGGGAGGCTGATGGAGCTGTACACAGAGATGTCCTTGGTGGATCCGTACGCCGCGTGGATCCTCATGTGGAGCTGTGGGGAGGGAAAGCACCAACGTGGTTGAGAACGCACGGCCACCCCGTGCTGCAACACAGGCAGGGCTTTATTTTCAGGTTTCACTGAGGGTTTGTGGGAATCTCAGCTCAGCGAGGGATGGGAGATCCCAGCGGGGTAACGCACACGTCACTGCCTGCTTGGCACAGCGGGGAGAGGGGCAGTTTGTGACCCACTCGTGCAGGAGTCACTAAGGGGGAGTGTTCTCTTCCACCAGCTGTGCTCCCACACGGGTCTCTCCATTAGCAGGGCAGAGGGACAAGGAACAGCAGCAAAATCACAGCCTCACAGAGTGTTAGGGATTGGAAGGGACCTTGAAAGATCAACCAGTCCAGTCCCTCTGCCAGAGCAGGAGCCCCTAGATCCAGTGGCACAGGAGCAGTCTGTGTGGGTTTGAAATGTCACCAGAGAAGGAAACTCCACAGCCCCCCTGGGCAGCCCCTTCCAGGGCTCTGGCACCCTCACTGGGAAGAAGTTTCTTCTCCTCTTGATGTGGAACCTCCTCTGTTCCAGCTGACACCAAGTGCCCCTTGTCCTATCACTGGGTGTCCCTGAGCAGAGCCTGGCTCCTTCCTCCTGACCCCCACCCTTTCCATATTGATCAACAGTCCTGGGTTCACCCCTCAGGCTCCTGTTTTCCAAGCTCAAGAGCTCCAGCTCCCTCACCCCTTCCTCAGCTGGGAGATGCTCCCCTCCCTTCAGCATCTCTGTGACTCTGTGCTGGACTCTCTCCAGCAGCTCTGTGTCCTTCTGGACCTGATGGACTCAGAACTGGACACACTATTCCAGACGTGGTCTCCCCAGGGCAGAGTAGAGAGGGAGGAGAGACTCTCTCCATCCCCTTACCACCCCCCTTCTAATCCACCCCAGGGTGCCACTGGCCTGCTTGGCCACAGGTGCCCACTACTGGCTCCTGGCCATCCTGCTGGCCACCAGGACGTTCAGGCCAGCCCTCTCTCGGTGGGTGGAAGCAGGAGCTGCTGGGAGAAGGTGGACACTGATGTCACTGCCACAGAGCCACTGGCAGGTCAGGGATCTCTGACCCTGCTCACAGACCTGTTCTTCTAGAGGACAAGAGAGAAGAGGCAGCGGGGAAGGGCCAAGTGCTCCCACCAGTGAGACTCAGACCCGAATGAGTCCTAGAGAGTTAGGGAGGGGACTTTTGCTGCTACTCGAGACAGAGCATGAGCGCTCAGGACGCTGGCCCTGGCCAGAGTAAACCTCGTTCCATCTGGAGCTCTTCTGAGGCCCCAGGCTCTGCCTCTGTTCCACGAGGTTTCTGCTGTGGCAGAACCAGTGATGAAGCTCCTGCAGAGCAGTAAGAGGACAGATTCATCTTCCACCGTGGGCCCACGTGGCTGCCGACAGCCCGGTGCTGCCCGGGGCAACCGGGCGAGGAACAGCCTAACCCCCCTGCTAGCGTGGGATGTCTGCAGACCCCGGCTTACGTCTGTGATGAGGGACTTCAGGAAGTTGGCCTTGTGTCGCAGCGGGTCGTGGACGAGCCCGTCGCAGAAGGAGACGATCCCGTGGGGGAAGTTGTGCTGTGCTAACCACGCTACCACCCGCTGCTTCTGCATGTCGGGGCGGCCCGTGACGTAGATAATGAGGTAGCCGAGGTCTTGCCAGTGCCTAGAAGGAAAGGCATGAGTCAACGGGTTGTAGAATCCTAGAATCCTTAGGGATCGGAAGGGACTTTGAAAGATCATCCAGTCCAATCCCCCTGACACAGCAGGATCCCCAGACCAAGCAGCACAGGAACACAGCCAGGCAGGTCTGGAACGTCTCCAGAGAAGGAGACTCCACAGCCCTCCTGGGCAGCCTGGTCCAGTGCTCCGGGACCCTCCCTGGGGAGAAGTTTCTCCTGTAGAGCTAGAGGAGCCCCAGTGAGACCAAATCGACTGCCCCAAGCCCTGACCTTACAACGTCGACCGCTCCGGCACGGACTTTGGGGTCGCTGCCCATGATGGACACGCTGGCTGCGAAGGAGCCGTCGATGCTGAACACCACAAACTCGGTCCCCTTCGGCAGCACGGTGATGTAGCTGTCTGCGTACGTGTGGTCACCCCTGAAAGAGATGTGGGTATTTAATGGCATCGAGACAGTCGGGAGGTATCACCCAGCCCTGCAGGGGCCAAAGCAGCACCCAAATGTTCTAATGGCAATGCCAGCCTCAGTTTCCCCAATGACAGGCACCGCATAAAGGGCTCTGTGTTAAAGTGGAGGTTGACAACCGGCTGAACAGGAGTCAGCAGGGTGACCAGGTGGCACCAAAGGCTAAGGCCATCTTGGCTTGGATCAGCACGTCAGTGTTGATCTGATGGAGTCCCCATCCCATCCCTGGAGGTGTTGCAGGACAGCTTGGCTGTTGCCCTCTGTGCTCTGCTCTAGCTGCTGTGGTGATGTGAGGTCCTGGGCTGGGCTGGATGAGCTCAGAGGTCTTTTCCAGCCTCTGTGGTTCTGTGAAACCGTTCTGAAGCCCAGTGACTCAATCAAAGACCCCCAGAACGTGCTCCTCTCCTCCCACTTCCAGAGCTCAACACCAGCAGCTGGAGCTGCGCTGGACAGCCTGGGCTGTGATGTTTCACAGGTCCAACCCTCTGTCCCTCAAGGATGGATTTCTCCTGTTTAAGAGATGCTCAGTTGTGCAGATCTGCAGATGACACGAGGCCATACGTGTGTGGGGCAGTGCAGAGTGCCTTCTCCTGCCACTGGAGCTCCATTACCACACTGTGATGCTGCAGGTTGTGGATCTTCCTCTTAAGAGCTGTAGATTACAAATGGGTTTGTCCCTGCTGCTAACAAACCAGGCTCTGAACCCACCCGTCACACAGAGCTGCTCTGCAAAGAGTGACTGCATTCTAAAGCCATCAAGTATCTCTTGTGTTCCTCTTGCAAGCCCTGGTGCCCCCAGGGGACCCCACCTGACCACCATCTTGACGGGGTACACGCCAATGCCCAGGCGCCGGTTCTCCGGGATGACGTAAGAAATCCTGCCGCTGCTGTTGCTGATCTCCGTGTCAAAGTAAACCCACTCTCCTGACGGCGGCTGGGTCATGATGTGGATGTCCACCTGGGGAGACAGCAAGGCTGGGTCACCACCAGCATCGCCTTACAGTGACCTTGCAGTCCCTGACAGGGGCTGTCAGAAGGCTGGGGAAGGCTGCTCCCAAGGGCAGGGAACGATAGGATGAGGGGTCATGGGTTGAAGCTGGAAGAGAGCAGCGTGAGGGCAGACATCAGGAAGCAGTTCCTTACAATCTGAGGCTGGGGGATCCCTGGATCAGGCTGTGCAGAGAGGGGGTGGAGGATCCATCCCTGGAGCCATTCCAGGTCAGGTTGGATGGGGCTCTGGGCAACCTGGTGTGGTGAGTGCTGGCCCTGCTTGTTGTGCAGGGGTTGGACTGGCTGCCCCATGGAGGTCCCTTCCAACCCTCTGTTTCTATGACTACAGGGAAGCAGAACGGGCCAAGCGCAGAGATCTTCCACCCAAGCCCCTTTTGATGGTGGCAGGGCTGGCTCCTGCTTCCACACTTTGCGTTTCCCAGGTGTGAGCTGAGAAGCACCTAAACATCAGGATGCTGCAATGAAAGCAGCCCCGGTGGTAGAGACCTCCACCATGACTGCTGCTCCTCACACGAGGCACCACAAACACCCGAGCAGGGGAACCTGGCCAAGAGGTCAGCGTAGCAACCCCTGTCAGAGTCCAAGAGAGCACTGACCTGTGCCACCTCCATCCCTGTCCCACCCCCCCCAACTTTTCACCCCGGAACAGACACAGTACCTTCTCTCCTGTGAGCGTGACCATATCCAGCGGGCCGTACATAAACCTTCCCGTTAAGGTCTGGGGCCCGTCTTCGTTAGCGATGGTGTCGTTGATGCGGTGGTTGGCTGTGACGTTCTGCATGGAAGAGGAAAATTCCAAAGGGAGCTTTGCGGACACGAACGGCTTAGCAGGGAAATGCCAGGAGCAGGGATAAAACGGGAGCGGGGAGGGGGTTGTCTCTGCCCACTCGGATGGGGAGGATTTGAGTGGACACGGCTGAAGAGCAGCTCGTGTATGCAGTTCTGGCACTGCCTGTTAACCCCTGTGCTTTGCACAGCAGAGGCTCAACCAGCTGGCAGCTGCTGGTGCTGTTTGGGTTCTGGCAAGAGAACTGCCCTCTTCTGGGAGCTGGAGACGTTTACTGCGACCAAAGGGCACTAACTGAGTGGAGAACTTGTGTTACTGGACTTGCCAGTTGTTCCATCTCTTCCCCTGACCCACAGCCATCCCTTTCTGTATTTTCTATAGTCTCAAGGCTAAGAGGAGACCTTGCTGGTCCAGGTCACTTGGGCAGCTCTTTCACAACTACCCAGCTACAGTATTAATCACCAATAGGTACCAGTGGAGCAGAGTGATCCTCTGCCTCTGTTACAGACAGCCAAGCCCACGCTGGCTGTTTTCAGTGCTGCCCTGGCAGCCCAACTGAAAGCCCCTCTATGTGACAGGACTCCCTCCTGCTGCAGAATCAGCCCCCAAACCACCCTTACCCGGATCTTCACGTGCGTCCTCTTGCGGAGCCACTTCTCACGGGGCTTGGAGGGGGTGAAGACAGACACCTCCTTCCCATCCAGCTCCAAAACACTCGAGTTCTCGTGTCTCATCACCTGCCAGGGGGACAGATCCCATGGAGACATCAGCCTTCCTCCTGGCCATGAATCCCCTGATGTTCAGCATCCCCTGGGCCATAGCTGAGTAAGGGCAGTGCCTGCTCAGAGCCCAAGTTTGCCCGCTCGGTGTTTGACTCAGCAGGGCACAGCTCTCACCGGCTGCTCCTCTCGTTCCAAGGGCAAGTGATCGCTCCTGAACTAGCAAAGCCTGCAGCCAGCTCTGACTTAATCCTGGCTGGGAGACAGGTTATTTAGATTGTCAGGAGGTACAGAACTGACTCGAACACAGCAGGCTGCAGGGCTCTGCCCTTCCTCCAGGCATTCGTTAGTCCCTTTCCCCCATCTGCACGAACCAGCCCTCTCCTCTGAAGAGCAGCCTTCTGCTGTTCTCTTAACAGACCCAGCAGCAGCTGCTCTGACCGGCCCCACGCTGACAGATGCTGCTCCTTCAGCTCATTTCTTATTTCTATTTAAACCTATTTCCCACTGTTCTTGTCCCACGGCTTCTGCTCCTCTCATTGATGTCACCCTGGCTCAGCCATGTACGAAGCAGAGCCCGTGGTGCCTGTCCATCCCAATCCCATCTCCGCAGAGCTCAAGGACTTGGAGCCAGTGGGGTGTCACCACACCAGTGAGAGGATCCGAGAAGGCTCAAGGTGATGCCCATCAGCAAGTCCTTGGGGGCAATTCCTGCCGGTTACTAGGGAACAGATGGGGATGGAAAAGCAGGAGCGCAGAGACAGGAGACAGATTCTACCTGGATTGCTCTTAGGCTGTAGAAGAGGAAAGGAAAAGCAAAGGCAAGAAGCCACCTCTAAGACTGCTGTAAGGATGGGAGGTGACCCTGAAACTGCAAGTAGTCCACCAAAACATTAAGTAGCCTCTTAAATGTGTCCAGTTCTGGGCCCTTCAGTTCCAAAGGACACAGACCTGCTAGAGGTTGTCCAAAGAAGGTGCTGAAGGAAGTAGAGCAGCTCCCTGATGAGGAAAGGCTGAGGGAGCTGGGTCTCTTGAGCTTGAAGAGGAGGCTGAAGGGGGACCTCATTCATGTCTCTAAATCTGCGAGGGGTGGGTGTCAGGAGGATGGAGCCAGGCTCTTCTCAAGGGCATCTGGGGATAGGACAAGGGGCACTGGGTGCCAGCTGGAACAGAGGAGGTTCCCTATCAATATCAGCAGGAACTTCTTCCCAGGGAGGGTCCCGGAGCACTGGAACAGGCTGCCCAGGGGGGGTGTGGAGTCTCCTCCTCTGCAAATGTTCCAGACCCGCCTGGATGTGTTCTTGTGAGACTTGGTCTGGGTGATCCTGCTGTGGTGGGGGGATTGGACTGGATGATCTTTCAAGGTCCCTTCCAATCCCTAAGGATTCTATTAAAGTTTGCACCAGAATCACAAAGAATTGAGAGCTGCACTCGAGGACCCTGGAAGAGAGCAGGGAGACCCTAACAGCCTAGCTAACACAAAGCAGACCCGGGCACCAAAGTGGGCAAGGCAGTCTGCAGGGCTGCTTTTAGCTTTGGTTTTTCCTGATTCCATGCTCGAGGCAGCGTTCCGTGGGGTATTCGTTCTTTGTGAGGCGTATACCTCCCCCTCATCCCCAAGGAACAGAAGAAAACTACACGTTTCTTTCAGGAAAAAGCACATTTGAAACAGTAAATGGAAATCTGGAGCCAACTGTAGGTTGGTAGAACGTGAGGTGTCAGCCTGCAGACAGCAGCAGTCCCTAGTTACCTACCCCCAGGAGAGCTGCTTTGTGCTACTGAAGAGGAGCGACGAGTAAATCCCAACAGAGTGCCGATGCTCTGAGTTCCTAGAGAAGACTACGAGAGCCTAGAAAGTCAAAACACAACTACCTCTGCCTGTCAGCTCCTCTCTAATTCACAAGGAAACTTCTGCTTTGGTTTCAGTGCATTTTTACACGTGAGTTGCATTGCCACACAATCCATCTGGAATGGGATTTTTAAGCTTGGATGATTTTTAGGTGTCAGCCCCGAGATGTAAACTCCCAGGCAGAGATCAGCTCACGTCAAGCAACAAGTGCCACTCGCTCTTGCTGCTGTGATCTGCTAGGAAACGGCTGTGGGTTCGCCCCGTGGCCCCTCTGAATCTGCTCTGATAATTAACCCCAGCCCCAGCCTGACCAGGGGTGCCCACCCATGCACTTCCCAGCTCTGCCCACACTGCAGGAGAGCAACAGAAAGGGGGAGAACCATGGATCTGCAGCAGCCAAGGGGTTTTCTTCACCTCTGTGCACCCATGAGAGGTGTGGAAGTGGAAACAAAGAGCCTAACATGAAGCCCAAGGGGGATCAGGAGAGAGAGGACGATCATACCTGTCTCAGCAGGAAGGAGACAACATCTGTGGACTCCCAGTAACTGGCATGGAAGAGGTGAGGCAAAGCGACGGTCGGGAAAGCTGTCAGAGCATCGGGACAGTAGAGAGCGTAGTCGATCCGTTTGGTTCCCCACCATTTGGCAGCAACTAGAAGCAAAAGACTCGTTCAGGCCAAGGGGGTTCACAGCAGGTTGTCACACATGGGGTTTCAAAGCTCTGGCTCCTCGCTCCAGTTAAACCAGGAGGTTGTTCCCCCCTGGCTGACTGCAACCGACCCAGTGTTTGCTCAAACCAAGGGAAGGATGCAGAGGGGCACCAGGCTGTGAGCTCTCCTTGATTTCAACAAACAGAAGGCACGAGAGGACAGGTATTAATTGGCTGTTAGTCCAGAAGCCAGGGAAGAGGTCTGAGGCTGATGTGCAACAAGCCTAGGATTCCAGATGTTGGAACTTAACAGAGAAACACATCTCCCTGGAGCTGGGGGAGGAAGGACCGGTGTGCTCTGCCCAGCTCTGGCCCCGCTTCCAGCTCCTTTAGCTTTCACCGAGGAAGAGCATCCAGGTATCTGCCATGTACTGAAGAGGATGTGAGGAGCAGGAGCCCACGTGAGATGCTACAAGGCACCACAAGGCAGGATACAGGGCACCTGCTGTGGGATGGGCAGTCCCCAACGAGTTCTTCTTGCTCTCCTGAGGCACTACGTTGCAGGCAACCGCGATGTCCAGCTCAGCATCTGCAGTGGCCAACGGGAAAAGGATCTGGGAGTACTGGTACTTCACAGGGGACTGAAAACTGCCCTGGGCTTTGATACCCTCGGGGTATCAACAAGCTGGCACACAAGTGTCCAATTGCCACCCTTCACCCCTGGGTCACCACCACATCGCAAGGCTGCCCTGAACTCTGCTCACACACACATCCCATCCCACCCCCTAGCAACAAGCATGTCCCAGCCCCAAGCCTCAGACCCCAAAGGCACAGGCTGCTTTTCCAGAAGGAAGGAGTCCTCAACCCAGTGCACTCTGGCCTAGGAAAGCAGCCATGGAAAGAGAAGATGGATCAGATCAAGAGAGCAACAGGAGGAGCTGCGTTTGCATGCAGGATGCAAGCTGGGGGGGTTGACAAGGGCTTTCTCAAACTCATTTCTTCCTCTGTGACCACGTTCCCTTTATTATGGGCTTCCAGAAACACTACCAGGTATAAAGTACAACCCAACAAACCCCTCTTGTAAAGGAAAGCCTAACTGGGATGAGCACAGGTGCTGAATGGACCCACCAGCTCCTTCCAGAGAGCTGCAAGAAGCTGCCACCACAGCGATGGGCAAGAGGTGATGGCCAGCAGCTCATCCCCATAGCCCAGCCTGGCTGGCTGAGTGCCCTGGCCACCCTCATCCTACTAGCCCTTGTTTTTCTGAAGAGTCATGGGAAGGAGGAGCAGGGTGTTGACGGATCAATGGGGTTTTTCCAAGCACATGGGCACCTCCTCGTAGCCACCTCTGCTTCCCTGCCTCCCAAACTGGCAGCTCGTGGTCAAGTCCCAACCTCTCAGGCTTCATGCAAGTCCCCAGGCTGGGAAATTGCCGATTCTTTGAAGGAAGAAGAGAGGGTTTGCTCTTCCATGCTGAGTGCTGGAGGCACAAGCGTTGCTCCCACTCTCTACCCAGAAGTCGTCCTGCTCTCAGCCAGCTGTTAGCTGTGTTAGGGAGGATCTTCAGAGCAAAGTGACAGTGGTGCTCGTTAAAAGGTGATCAGAAACAGTAAGTGATGCCTCGGTGAAAGCGAGAGATTCACTGTGAAGGAGAGAGGAGGCCGAGTGGATCTCTCCAGAATACCTGTCTTGATGTCCAGGTCGGGTATCCGAAGAGCACAGCCTGCAGCCTGAATCCACGGCCCTTGGACCTTCCTTCCCTTTGAAGGGATTTCATGTTTGTGCTGCCTACGCCTCTTGGACGAGGTTTGGGTAGGGGATTTGTGAGGGAGGGCAAGTTGGGACAGAAGGCTAAACCCTCTACAGTGATTAAAGTGGTGTTTGGGTTCTAAAAGGAAAAATACAATCAAAAATAAGAAGAATAAAGAAAAGAGCAGAAATCCCAGTTTATTCCTCTCACGGCACACACCCAGGCTGCAGGCAACAGCACTTTCATCCTCCAGGAATCCTCAGTGCACCCGAGGGAGGGCTCCCAGGAGAGAGCCATGGATGTGAAGCGTCCCTCTGGACTTCCTCTGGCTCTCCCTGAGGGATAAGCACGATGGCATCCACCCCTCAGCACCTTACCTCCACCGCGCTAACGAGGCTGAGTGCAAGCGCTGCAAAGCCAGGGGCAGAGCTCAGGGGACGTGTCGGTGCTCAAGAGGTGAAGGAAGGAGCTGTGCCACCCCGTGGAGCTGCACATGGGCTCAGGGTGTGTTTGCAGCCTGGCACTGGGGCAGGAGTCTTGCTCTCCAATCAGGTTTTGATGGCTGGGGAGCGCGTGGAGGAATGAATCGCACAAACCAGGAGCTAAATAACCAGAGAGAGCGCGAGGAAGGCAAAGAGATGCAAGCGTTGCACGGGGCTGATTCCTCCGTCGCATCACAGCCACACAGTGAACATCCACCACACTCCCACTTCTCCCGCTGGCCGGCCAAGCTCGGCAGCTCTCTAGGGGTGTGAAACCAGCTCACAACAGACACCTTCTCCCCAGGAGCCTCCTTCCTAGGCTGGGTAGTATCTAGCGGGATGTCTTACCAGGACAAGTGTAAGGCTGGGAGAGTGGTGTCAGCTCTTGGATCTGGTTTGGGAAACCAGCCTCATTTGTTAGAGCAGAGGGAGTTTATTCCTGCTGGTACCAGGGCAAGAAGCTCCAGCAGCTGGTGGCCAGCACCCACAGACCTTTGTCTTGGGGAGCGTTAGGAAGCCCAGTGGTTAACTGTGGACTGAGTCATTCAGAGCAGCTTGACATGTTTGCCACCTGTCAGGTCAGGAGTTCGGGCTGAAGGGGCTCTGTGTGCTGGGTTTGTGTCTGGGGTTCTGGGGACTGTGGGTTTTTGTTTGCTTGGTTTGCAGAGGGGTTCAGCACGAGTTATCAGAGGACCCTGCAGCCACAGACCGTCTCCCACCTCAGCTGGAAATGAGAAGGGGCTGAATCGTTACCACAGGCTGTGGCTCTCCTCTGTGTTAGCTGGGGAGTGACGGAGGCCTTGGGAAGATGACTAAATAAAAGAAGCCCTTGTGTTGCTCGCTTGGCTCAGGGATTCGGGTCCTAACTGCCTGGACTCGGAGCTGCTCCACGGGCTGCAGAAGCGCAGATTTCTAATGCAAAGCAAGAACTAACAAACCCTAACCTGTTCTTCCCTGTCAGCACTACGTCGGGGCTCACTCATCACCATCTCTGTCTGCACCAAGCCTCACGCTGCATGCAGTGCTGCTCCTTATCGACAGCAGCACAGGAACACCCCACGGGATGAACCCTCAGAGTCATCGCTGGGGGGTTTTATCTGTCACCAGCGCTGATCTGAACTGCGTGACGCAGCGGTGGCCCCTCTATTAGCATCAACAGCTTGGCCGTTCCTCCAGGAGACAGCGTAACACGTGGCCCTGACCACGGCGGAACCGGGTGAAGGTGGAATGATTCCGACTCTGCGTTCCTAACGGGAGGAGTAACCCCAGGCAGACAGACAGACAGACAGAGAGAAGCTGCGTGGCTCTGGCGGCAGCGAGCGGCGGTCTCGGACGGGGTGAAACACTTACTGTTGGCTATGTTGGAAGCAGTGTAACTGTCTGCCATTCCTGAGACCTGGCTGGCAATGCTGATCTCACTGGCTCTCCGGAAGCCCCTGAACTGAGGGGCTGAAATGGGGGTGGACAGGGACGCGTTTTCCATGAAGACGGCACCATGAGACTGAACAACATCTGCTACAAAGTTGAAACAGGGAAATCAAAAGATTAGACCGACAGACAGAGGCTGGGCAAGATGAACTCGAGGGGAGGAAGGAGGCAAAACAAGAGCGGTAGGAGCAAACAACCTTTGAGAACGGATCGGAATGAAAAACAACCCCAAAACCAAACCAAACCGAACCCAACGAAGCACCACAACATTTCATCGGAGCGCTGGTTTGAAAGGGAAGCAGCAAACACCACGGCAGGCAGAGAGACAAGAGGCTGGAGGAGCAGTCTTTTGAGCGAGAGAAGCAGCAAAGGCAGATCCAAAACCCCCAAAGAACATCCAGGCAGACGTACTGAGGCAGCAATAACAGGAGCATGGGTCATACACCGAGATGTGAATATACACAGCTTCATATAGTCACATCGAGCCGAGAGAACCCGGTGGATATCAAAAACACCCTCAGAGAGGGGAGATTTGTTTGCTCGCAGCACTTAAGATTTGAACGACTGTCTCCAAGACGGAAGCATCGATGTAAAAGGAATGAAAAAAAGCAAGAAAACCTTCCTGCACTGCCAGGGAGAGACCCGAGTTGGGAGTTTAGTGCTGATGGGTACGGCCAGCACTCAGTAAACTAAAGGGTTGTTGAAGGAAAGGCGTCTTCAGCACTTCCATGTCCTGTTGGGGGATCGGGGAGCACTGGGGTCTCTGTGAAATCAGAGCTGCTTTGGTATGAGGTCTAAGTCTGCGTCTTGAGACTCCAATCTGAGGTTTGCCAAGCGTGACCTAACCCTTTCACACTGAATTTCAGAGGAGGAGGATTTAAAGTCCTGGTCACACGGACCTCATACACCTATTGCAAGGAAACGGGACCTAAAATGAACACGACTGGCAGAGCAAAAGGTGCTGAAAGTCATGATGAAAAGCTCTACGTCTGTCTCCCTGTAACAGCAGTAAGAGCTTCCACCCCTCTGTGGATGCTTTGAGGCCAAACTCAGTGTCTCTGGGCTACTCCAAGATCCTGCCCTGCACAGGGTTTGCAGTGTCAAGTCTCTTGTCACCAAGGATGCCAGTGAAGTGCAAAAGTGAAGCTCCTTGCTATCGCTTTAACGTTGCCCATCTCTGCTTCACCTGAGTAGCAGCATCTGAATTCATTCCCCAGTATCAGCCAGGGCACCGGTTTGTGCCAGTCGGGCAGTAGATGCCACAGGGAACGTGAGTATGTTACTCCCACACAGCAACATCCTCCACCCCGTTCAGCTCTCCTTGGATTCAATCCCAGTACACGGCTGACACAGGGCGTTGTTTTGGTAACTGGTTTATTTTAGAATCCATCTTCTGTGCTTGGGGCTACTCATTTGCTTCCTGCAATCTCTCAGCTCCCAGCAGCAGTATCTGTGCCCACACAAATCTTGCTGCAGTGGAGGGAAAGGGATGCACGGAGCAGAAAATGTAGAGTTAAGTGTCGGTGAAAGAATTCTGCTCTCTGCAGGGAAAAATCGGGCCACAAGCTGCTCTGTGGAAAAGCTTCATGGACTACAAGATCTGAGTCTTAGCGGGAGCCTGACCTGATGATGGGCTGCACACACTGCCCACCTTGTGCCTGAAAGGCCATTACCAGCAGCACTTTCTCAGCACTTTCCTCCTCTTTTCACCTTGTCTTGAGCTGCTGGCTATCAGGGCTGCCACCAGCATCCACCAGCAGGCCAGTATGGCTTTCTTAGTGCAGAAAGCAGCAGCCTAAACAAGTAGAGACAATTCAAGTGGAGGCTGAAGTGGGCTAACAAGAGCCAAGAGCTGCATTCCATCCCACAGAGGTCCTTAAGGATAAAAGGTCCTGTTCTCATTACTGCATGACCTGGAACAACTCGCTCATTTCCCACCAGATACCCCCTTCCTCTCCTTTCCCTTGCCTGTACAGACTGAGCTCCTGCTGTCCTTAGCACCTGGAACACAGCTGGAACAGAGATGGTGACCACCAGCTTCCCTGACCTTGGTCAGACATAAGGAGAGGTTTGGCTTCGTCTTGGGGAAAAAGGCCAGGTTTGGGTTTAACTGACACCTACCAGCAAAGCCAGAGCATCTTCCTCTCCTTTAACTAGAAAACATCTGTGGTTTGAACTGGGGAGCAGTAGGACGATGCCCTGAGGAGCCTTTCAGTGCTGCCACTGAAAGCTTGTGTTGATCACAGCTCTGGCTCCACTCCCATCCGTCCTCCCTTAGCTCTGCCTGAATTTTCTCTCTGTTTTCAAGATCCCCCAAAGCAGAAAGCAACTCAAGGAGAATATGTGGGTAGTTTGGACTTGCTTTTTTGAGCCCATCTTGCTTTCCTGAGCCTGACTGGGGAGTTTTGAATACAGTGAGCTTGAAGCAAACCCACCCAACCTCGGCAGCCCTTCCAGCACCATCTCCCCCGCTACTGGCACCAGTGGAATCGTTTCGAAGCCTCTAAAAGCCTCAACTGTTTTAGCACTACTGAACTGTTTGGTTCAGCATCACCCACGCTGGTGGCAGGAATCTGCTCTGCAGGGGACGCGGTGCTGCCCGACAGCCCCGCTCCTGCGCTCCAGCCCACTCAAATTGCTCTCGTGTTTGTCTCTTCCCAAGTTACCCCCCCTTTGGCCCTGAGAAAAAGTCAGTTTCTAAGAAAAATGAGGGCCAGGAAAAGGTCAGGCAGGAAGCGTGGGCTGAGAACCTGCTTTGTGTGGCACTGCCCCTTCAGCTGAGCTCCCCCGACCTCAAAGCTGCAGCCACAGCTACTTCCACATGAAACCCCGGGCTGTGACTCGCGAGAAAAACAACCCCCTGAAGAAGGCTGCCTGTGCCCCTCAGACCCAGAGGTAACCTGCTCTGCCACAAGAAGTGATGAAGAAACCAAATCCCTTTCATCTCTCTTTTTCTCCCCCTACCTGTGGGTGTTTTATACTGATCTCAGCGCTGTGCCTTTTCATTTAGGGTCTCGTTTGTCACTGCTCTTACTAATTGTCTCGCACTCAGCAAACGGCACTGGGACGCCCTCCTAATGTACTGCCGCCACTCCATTAAGCTCTTGGGGTACCTGAAAGGCAGATTTCAATGCGCTACTTGCTGGCTGAGCTAGGGGACCGAAGCGAGGGATACTGAAAGCAATCAAAAAGCTGTCAGGTTCAATCAAAAGACAAATAAATCGAGAGAAAAGGCAGCCGAGCGCTCGGCACAGGCTAGAGACCGCTTGCGCTGGAGTCACTGGTCAGCGCTGGGCACGCTGCACTCCCTACCTTGAGATCAAGAGCAACGTAGATTTATGTTGTTCATAAACGTTTATGAGTCTGGAAATTTCTCAGAGCGCAGTGGCTGAGCTGGGATTCAGCGCTCGCTGCAGTGGGGCACACGGTGCTCTTGAAGGTAAGAGCAGAGAAGCTTCTAAAAGCTCCATCCTGACAGCAGGAAAGACCAGTTGACGACTAAACAGCACCTCATCGGTGACCTCCAAAGTGATTAATGAATAGTTCCAGAGCCTTCCCCTCAGCTTCATTATGGAATGTCACAGCACAGGCAACGTGGCAGCTGCCTCCCTATAAAACTCATCTGCTGCTGCAAAAATCCAAAGGGAGAGGCTCCGGGGAGCAGTCGGCGATGCTGTCGCCCTGTATGACCACATAACCTACTGGATTGCTATCAACAGCAGGGGTCGGCTTGTGAAAGACAACAAACAAGGCAGCAGAACCAAGCTCTCAATGCGAAACAGTGAAAAAGGAGTGAGAACGGGCAAGTTATGACACACGGGGTAGGAAAAACACCTCAGCCCAAACCAAGTCTCATTGAAACTGCAGAGCTAGCATCAGCCACAACCGGAATAAATGAGGCCATGCAGCAGTGAGGATGGAAAAGAAGCAAAACAAATGCATCAGATTTTGCTTTTAAGGCAGAATGGGAGAAATCAATTTTCAAAAGCCAACACGTAGAGCCACCGTGGGGGCTGAAAGCCTCAGTCGCTGTGTTCAGCGGAGCCACAAGGAGCGTCCAGACCCAACAGGCTCAAACGGATGGAATCTGGTCTGACGCAGATATTAATTACTCCTGGCCACGGTGCAGCTCGGCTCGCTGCTGGCAGTCGCATGCTGCACACAACCGGGAGATCCTGCGCACGAGCAGGGCCACCCGGGGACTCTGCCTTCCCGTGCCAAAGCCTCTCTCCAGCAGCGCAGCCACCACAGATGGACAACAGTAAATACATGGCAGCGGTCTCCCCTTCCAGCATCAACACCAGAATGGGACCCGGTTTGTAATCCCAACCCGTTCTTTTCACAGTGGATGATCCCTGAGTTCTTTGTGGCACAGCCTGAAACACAGCCTGAAGATTTCAGCTCCAGGAGGCACGGGTATGATCTCCAAAAAGCACCCCAAGTACCCAACAGCATAGACAATACGGAAGTGTAGATTACACACACTCAGCAAAACCAGCACTTTTATTGGAAACATCTTGCCAATTCAGTACGGGAACGGGGATACTGGTTTCCATGAAGCTGTCCTGGTGCTGGAGAGCACCCAGAGGGCTACTTTCCATGAGGAGGATGGGATTGTTCTGGATTGTCTCAACTAGAAAGCAGATGGGGAAAAAAAAACAACAACACAACCAAAACAAATCGACCAAAAACAGAAGGGACAAAGAACAACAGACATGTGGCCACAACGTGGTGTACAAACAGTTACCACCGAGCACTTCAACTATGAGTCTTCAATGAAAAGACAACCTTTAAAATAGAGTCCAAGAAAACAAAAGCACGGGTGGACTTTCCAAATAGACCCACATCAGAGAGATTAACTGGTAGCAGAGCACACCGATGGCATTTCAACAACAAAAGGGAGACCTCTTAACCAGCTTCTCCAATGAGCCAAATCCACGAACACCCAGCAGATCCAGAGAAATCTCTTTTACTACGAAGGGAAAAAAGCATGCGGTAAGGGGAGGTTTTCCTCGAATCAGACTCACAGCCTACACAGTGCAAAGCACAGGAGGAAGCAGGGACGTGAATTGGATCGCGCTCTGCCGGTTGGTTGTAATGAAACGGGGACCCAACATCTAGGACAGATGGGAGGATTACAAAAACATTCCAAAAATCAAATCCGAGAGGCTTTCTGAATGGTGGGCTTTAGAATAGCTTGTTGTCTGCACGAGGAACTACGTGCGTGGGGTGTTACGGGCGGGTTTGTACGTAGCTAATTATACCTGAGCACCTGCATTTGCTGTGATGGAGCTTCGTTAGAGCAGCACTTGACTCCTCTGCAGTGCCCTACAGTGAACGCTACCTTGAGGAGAGGTTTTCCAAATCAGGGTTAAAACAGTCCTCTGTGAATGTATAAAGCACAACGTGGGAATTTTGACTGGAGTGGAAAGGAATAGCCTGTTCCTTCACAATGAGGAAACGAAGGGGCTTCGTCTTACAGGAGATGAGAATGGAAAGCTGCTGCTTTGGTCAGTTTTATCCCCCAAGCAGAGCAGCATCCCTTAAAATAATTTGGCTTCAACCTGGAGGAGGTTTCAGAATCACTCTGCCCTTCTCATAGTTGAGCTAATCGCTGTTTGACTCCTCTCCGCTGTACAGACAGTGCATCTCCAAGCACAACCAGCTTGGAGGTCTAGGGAGCCCAGTATTAAACCAGTACTAACCCTGCCTTGGTCCAGAACGAGAACCAGAAAGCAGGTTGCTCAGTGTCAATGGTTCCTTTACCTCTGGCTTCAGCAAAAACAGGGGATTTGAAAGGTATTTAAGAAGAAGAAGGTGAAGATGGTTCGGTTGGATTTCATTTTCTTTAAGAAGCCACTTGCAGCTGACAGCTAGAAAACACCCAAAAAGCAAACTGCTTTTCCAAGTTGCTATAGATTCCCTGAGCTGGGGAACAGGGTACAAATGGAATGGTGGGAGGATCTTGCCGCAGCAAGATCTGTGCTAAATCTGACAAGGTTTTTTTACTGCAGAAAGTATTTCACTGGCTTTATTAAACACGGGGTTTAGCTGATGCCCCTCTAACAAACCGCACCTCCTTCTCTGGAGACGTTCCAGACCCGCCTGGCTGTGTTCCTGTGTGACTTGGTCTGGGTGATCCTGCTGTGGCAGGGGGATTGGACTGGATGAACTTTTGAGGTCCCTTTTGATCCTTAATGATTCTATGAGTTAGCAATTACAATCAAACTTTCAAGTCACCAATAACAGGAGATCACTGCTTCGCATTTTCAATTGTAAAACGATGCAGAATCATCAGAATTATTCAGCTCTAGATACATACTCCTCTTCATTTAGTCCTGCACGAGTCAAATATTAAACAAACAGAAAGCTACCAGAGCCTGGGGGCAAAAAACCAACCAACAACCAAATCCCAACCTTTCCAGCTGGTGACTTTGATCCTCTACTCAGGTTTGGCAGTGGAATGTCAAGGTCTGGTTCTACAGCAGCAACTCTTAGTTGCAACGCTGACTTTAAGGAGCCATCGAGTGAGAACCTCTGCTAAAGGAAAAATGATGGTGCAATTGTTCTTCCTGCCCCAAAGCCACGACCTTGCAGGGAACCAAATATTTAAGGGAAGCAGAAGGGTTAAGTTTAGTTCTGCACAGTGGTGACTTCCCCAAGCGCTCGCTGCAGTGAGTCTGCACTGCAATGCCAACAGACCATGAGGATCCAGGCACAGAAGGGAGGTGAAGCTGGCATAGCTATAGTTTATTTTGTGAGATCAGCTGCCAGAGCACTGGAGCTGAGGCAGGGCATGGTCAGGACACAGTTGTTTTGAATGCAACCCAGTAAGACAAACGGGCATGGATACAGTCACCTTAGACTTTGGTACTGGGGCAACTGGGGCAGAACAAGTGAAGAGGCCACTGATGGCAGAGGAATCCTGTCAAAAACCAAGTATCTCACTGGCAAGGTAGCAAGACGCTGTCACTAGCCCACTGATCTGCACTAGCCTGTCCCATGAAGAAACCCAGGTGGCAACCAAGTGACTTATCTGATTATCACCCTCTGACTCTTTCTAGCCTTCACTGACTTTCCAACCACTAAGGTCCTATACTCTGCCAGGTTAATGATGTTCCATTCAGTCCCAGCCACCAGCCTGAGTGTAAACCAGGGACCTCCACACGCCACAGCCATGACTCTCAGCAGCTGATGGCTTCTGTGTGACAAATGAAAGGCGCAGGGGTCACAAGGCACCGCTTCTGTTGGAAGTAAACTATTTTTCTGGTAAATCAGGTTATTCCTAGGCCAATTCTCTTTCTTGTCATTCCCAATTGCTTTGATAATTGAATGTAAAACGTGCCTATAACCCTTCAGACGGTGAGTATGGATCCAAAGAGACTTACCCAGAACAGCTGAATTGCCATCGCCCAGCGGGAACCTCTGGTAACGGGGAATATTAAAGGGGGGTAAAAGGTAGAACTTCTTCTCCAATAGAGGCTCGAGGCGTGACGCCGATGGGTCTGCAGGGTGGAACAGGTTATAGACCTGCTGACAGGCTGGTCTGAGCTGAAAGACTGAAAAGATGAAGATAAAACCGCCTTCAAGTATCAACAAGTTATCTGTTTGACTACTATAAATATTATACACTATATATAAATATTCATATACTATAAATATTTGTCTAGAAAGGACAAGCCTTGGGTTCAAAAAAAGCCCTAAGGATTTATTATCATCTTCCAGTTTAGTTGGCTGAAAGGATTTATCACAATATTTATAGACTCAAGAATTGCACAGTGTTTTTACTGTTCGCAAGTACCCGGCAAACAATCGGGATCACCAGTACTGACCAGAGCACACAGAGACCTGCTGCTTCATGAGGTAATAAATACTGTACAGAAGTGTTTGGGTTTTACCAGTTTGTCTCCTCAAATTACTGCTTCCACCATCCCCTAAGTGAGCTCAGCAGTTTCCATCACGACTTACTGTCAAGAGCTGGAATGACAGTTTTTCTCAGTGCAAGAACCAGACCCAAGGGAGAACCAAAGAGGAAGAAATCAGTGATCTCGAACTCAAACTTTCCAATATTTCCTCCATCCAGCATAGTAGAGCTACTGGATCGCCTGGATCCTGGGTCGTTTCTCAGAACACTGGAATGTAAACTGGGAGAGAAACAGAGAAGACATGCTAGATTTTATTCATAGCGCAATGTTCACAAGGGAAGGCTGCTTTGGTGACTGACAGTGAATATCATTTCTATCTCTTCAGTGCAGGAACTGTGCCAATCAACCCACCTCGCCGCAGCACTGCAGCTTTACTAGCACAGAAACTCCCCCTGTCCCGAACAATGACCCCCACAGATCGATATAATTTCGACTGTACGAAACCAAGCTTCAAGCGGGTTCATTTTCACACTCCGAGCTCCTCAAACTGCTTTTTCCTTGAGGATTTAAAATCTCAGTTGCTGCTACTAGGACAGCAATTTGCCAGCTAAAATAACCAGCAAATCAAAATGACTCCAGTGGCAGGGGAAAAAAGCAGGTTCACAGGGATTCACTCCATTAAACACGGTAGTGCTACGCTTTCTGCTCATCAACTGTTGGAGCTGCATCCATCGCTGCCTTCTCAAATGTTATGGAAAGCTCTGCTTACCCCTTTCTTCCTCGTGCAAGTAGTTATAGGATTGAAAAGGAAACAGAAAATGGGAGGGGAAAGAGAAAAAGAAAGATCAATGATCCGCAAAGAGGGTTTCTAGTACCTGCGTGCACTGAGTGTGCCCCATGTCACACACGTATGGCGTTCACTGGCAACAGGAATCTAACAGGGGCCACTAACTCGGTGGCCACAGGGTAGGTTGTGTTTATCGTGCACCTAGGGCTTTTCTCCTGTCTATGAGGCCACACCTGTTACTCTTACACCTCTCAGCCCATCAACTGCAGGTAACTCCTGGAAAGGAATCATGAATGAGGGTATCTTTCCCCATCTCTTGCAGGTGTCAGTTCTGTTTGCAAAACTCAATGTGCACGCGGGTTTAAGAGTGAGATTTACATCCGCGTGTCCCTTGGACACTGAGGGAGAAGCAGCAAGAGCTCTTAGAAGAAAACCTTGTTAGAAACTCTAGAATTCTTTGCAATCTAATGTGGGAGCAGACAGTGAGGTGACAGAGGTGCTACACTAATAACCTGCTTCACAGTAGGGTTTCTGAGATTCTCCTGTTACCATCCAGAAGCAATAAGCAACAATTTCTTTTGCTCTCCAGGTTCTATAGATTCAGCTGGCAGCCTTGAAGAGAAGAGCAGAAGACACAACACCAGCAGTGACTTAACAGGGTGTTTGCAAACACTTTATAAAGCAGGTTCTGTAGAAGACCTCAGATAAATGGGTATCACAAAGGCTGGGCTGGACGAAAGGATTCCTGGCCCGGAGTCAAGAATGATGCAAATGCTGCAGTCTTTTGCCAGCTCTGTGGTCCCAAGTCCAAATCCCCAGTGTTGACTGGTGCTTGCCGTGTCTCCGTATGCAGTAGCAGCACTCGCTCATCAAGGCCACTTCTTCCTGCCTGGCTGGGCAGCAACATGCCAGCACTGCTGCGCTCGTGGGCCGCTCACTGCCCACCATCTGCAGCACTGCTCACACACACTCCTCCTCCGAGATAACCAGGCGATAACTGAGCAGCTGCAAGCACTTGCATGTGAGAAGCACAAGGTCTTTGGTGTCGGTATCTTTTCGCAAGGAACAAGCAATAGAACAAGAGGAAACAGCCTTAGGGTGCACCAGGGAAAGTTTAGGTTGGACATTAGAAAAAGTTTCTTAAAGGAAAGGGTCCTCAGGCCCTGGCACAGGCTGCCAGGGAGAAGGGGTTGAATTACCATCCCTGACTGTGTTTCACAGCAGTGATGGTCTGGAGCTCAGGGACAGGGTTTAGTGGTGGGTTGGGACAGCTGGGTTAGTGGCTGGACTGGATGATTTACAAAGTCTGGACAATCCTGTAATTCCATGAAATATCACATCATCTCAGAGACAGCAGCTCTGCTGACGGCCCCTCCCTAAGGCTGTCAAAACCTTCCTTCTCACGCTGCACTGTCACGCAATCCCTACAGGAGCACACGTGCACACACACGGTGCCGTACTCCCAGTTAAAAAACCGCAGGGAAATGACAGGTTTACTTGTGCCAGACACAAGCATCATGGAAAGTCAAAACAGCGATGTCAAAAGCCAGAGGAATGAGAGGTTACGGCGGTGACAGATAAAACGAGCACATTCCCATTCCCATGATGCGAACGAGCTTCCCCGAGCTCACGCTGCCAAGATGTGCAGCGCTGAAACACGTTTAAAAGCAAGCTTCCTTCAAGGAAGCTTACAATTATTCTAGCTGACAAGACTGCGACGCGCTACGTTCACCACGTGTAATGAATACAAAGTGATTCAGAAGCTGCTCAGCTCTGCTGAAGATGGGGCGACAGCAGCGTGAGCCAAACGAAGGCACGAAAGGAAAGACTATCCTGATGGCAGATGGGTCACAGCAGGGTGGGTTCAAGGGGTGTTTGGTGGATTCCACCCATCTCCCAGTAGCATCTCTTTGTGGGGCACGGGAAGAGAACGTGAGCACTCGTATCGCTGAGCGATTTGCACAGCTCCTCTCCTTTTACTGGGAACTCGATAGTCTTTTCAGCAATCAAACGCAACGAGAGCCAAGGGGAACTGGGAATCTGTCATGCTCCAAGCAACCTACAGCGCCCTGTTCTCCCTTTAAAAAGCAGCAGATGTACTGTGTGCATTAATTAAACAAGAGCTTATGGATTTCAGAAGCAAATCAACTCATTTACAATAATACAAGTACAGAACAGCCAGAAATACTGTAGTTGTGCAGAAGGACCGAGTTTAAAAATAAATGTGTGATTGTAATCTCCAGATGCTGCTCTGGCTTGCTGGGCATTATCCCAGGGAAACGGGTAGGGCTGATACGGGAATAAAAACGAGTGTCTTTGGCACAAGCCGAGCTCTGCGATCGGCCGGCAGGGACAGAAAGGCTCCTGAATGCCAGGTTGTTCGTCTGCAGAGCCCATTAGGAGAATTTGGCTCTCATCTGCTGATCTCCTGCTGTGTCACATCAGGGCTTGGTTTTCAGAAGGGAGAATCGTTACTGTGTGATCAAGAAGTCGAAGGGATGTTCTGCTGGTAGGTGCCGCTCAGTAACGATCGCCAGGGTGATGCCCGGTGAAGAGGTGAATCGCTGTAACAGAGCCTCCCCTGCATTGGGGGGTGATGGGGAGAAGGGCAGAGAGAACTCAAATAGCAGCTTCAACTGCCCCTTTCTCTGAAAGAATCTTGCTCTGCAGCAGAGAAAGGAGATTAATGTCTGACCCAAGGGCTACAGGTAAATTGGAATGGATATAAAACAGTAACAGATGCACCGAGCCCTCCGCGCAGTGAACGCCAACAGCCCTTGCCAGGTACCTCCAAGTGCTTCGTGCTGGGAGTAGACACAATCTTTGGGAGAAGGAGCAGGAAGGACCAGGATAAAGCTACTTGAAATGACAAACTGTGCAATTCATTATGTGCATCAGGCCTGGTGCTTGTTCTAAACGAGATGTAAAGCTGCAGCAGGCTGCCAGCCCGCTTTCCTTAGCTGAATCGGTGCCCCTGAGGTCAATAACAAGGAGGAGAAAGAGCACATTTCTGCATGACTCATATTTTCTCCTGTAACACAGGAGGCTGTTTTGATAAGGTAAGAACAAGAGACTGATTGCCTTTTATTAACCTACTGGAAATAGCTGAGGAGCTTACTGCAGTTGTTGTACATACAGCTCTTTCTGGATATAGTAGCTCCGTTCGCTTGGCTACTGTCTCTCTCCTACGAACCTTTAACAAAAGAGCCCCTGACATGGCAGGACAACACGAGTCCCTGTGCTGGAGCAACAACTGCAAGCAGTGGAGGGACAGAAATGCAGGACAAACCTTCAGCACAGGGCAAAAGGAAGAGCCTTGGACAGAGCAGTGATGCAGATAATGGTGCTTGCCAGTGGAGGAATGTTGCCTCCCAGTACCTGGAGCTTGGGGAAGAGGGATTAAGAAGATGTCACAGTTCTTCTAGGTCTGCTGGAGGAAAAGATTGGGGCTGTCCAGCTCCACAGACTGAAGAAGATGATTCAGCCAAAAATATGCCTCTGGGTTTGCAGAAGTAATTCCTGAATCAGCAGCAGCGAAGGAGAGAGGGCTATGAAAATTTCATCAGCTATGTTAACGGCTGTGTCTCTGAAAGGCCGTGTGGAGCAGCTGAAGAAGGTGATACTGGGGGCTTTGGTAGTGAATAACAGATCTGAAACATGACCTTGGTGTAACGGAGCAGCCCTGGCAGCGGACAGAATACAATCTCTTGGCCCTGCTTCACGCAGGAGACCTGGGTTGCTTTGCCTAACAGTCTCAACAGACAGAACGTTCCTCCTGTGCAGCTGAAGGTTGCTCCATGAACCAGCCGCCCAGCCAGGGTTCAGGATGTCTCACCCTGAGCATCCCGCCACCACGACAGCAAAAAACCTGCTTCTGCCACAGGAAAGGGCCAGAATTGCAGGTCTGTTCACACCCACCTTTCCCAAGACCAGGCCAGACAAGGCAAAACAGCTTTCAGAGATGCTTTGAATTAATACAGCAGTGGACTCCCAGCTCTGCTTCTGTTTTCTCTTGCACGAGGCTTCACAACCTCCATCCTGCACTCGCAGTACAGCGCTGAGCAGGTAGTGCTTGGCTGTCAGGCTACAGGACAAAGGGCTCCTCACCACTGTAAGACAGTTGTGCTAGAGCAGCTGGATTCTCTCGCTGTCACTCAGCAGGATTGCTGCTCATTTCATTTATTTATTTGCATATACAAAGCACTGTAATCTATCCCTCTCTAATCTAAATGAAACGCTTTCCTCCCCTTTGCTTATCACAGGATGACAAAGCAGCAGTTGGGTGTCACAGATGCACCAGCCTCAGCATACTGCTCGTTCTGTTCCGTCAAAATCTTACCTTGAAAGAAAGGCTTGATGCTGCTTTATCGTGTCCAGCTCGTAGGTTGATGAATCACTCCTTTTTCGTGGCAGCTGCTTCTTTGGATCCTCTCCGTTGCTACGGGGAATATCAATGTTGCTCCTGCTGAGGTGTCTGCTGGCTTCTAGATTAGAGCTACTGGAACAATAGCTGTTGTTCACTGTTATTCCAGGAGACAGGAGGTCCGTATCCTTGGATTTGAAATACATGGGTTTAGCACTCTGGCAGCTAAATCTGGAACACAAGTTACAAGCTGCTTCTTTCATCCTCCTTTCCCCATCCCCTTTCTACCTCACAAATCAATCTGAGGGCGATACAGAGTCTCAGTCCCAATCGGTTTGTAAGGGTGATGCTTCACACCAGAGGATGAAGCACCCCTGTTTAGAGCAAACAGCCCAGTTGAGACCAGTATGCACCTTCCACATCTTTGCCACTGGTAAGGAGCAGACTCTGTCGGTGCACGAAAGGATCCTCATTGCTTGTACAGCCACCACTGCTCATCAGATGGATCAGTTATTATTGAAACATTGATTAAAATCCTGACTCTGAAGGACAATTATGTTAGAGATGTCCCTGCTCGTTGTGGGGGGGGTTGGGTGATTTTTGGAGGTCACTTCCAACCCTACATGTTCTATGATTTCATGATAAAACCGGGGTCAGGGAGGCAGGACCATTCCCAGTTAACACCAGGAGCAGCATTACCTGGACACTCACAACACTTCCTCTCCGACTGCTGTTCTGGCTCTCAGACACTGTCTGATTGCTGTAGCATAAGGCATCAAAACCCAGGATTCCTCCAACACAGTCCCCTACCAAGCAGACCTGAAAGAGGCGACAGAAGCAGGGTATGAGAGTAAAAACAAAGGCCCTTGACTCGAGTTCAGAGCTGACAGTTAAACAGTGTGTGCTGGATTATTCAGTGATTCTATACCTTGGGAAGCTGCGGTTAACAGGATGCTCTGTGCTTTCATCAGTAAAATATTCAGTCAATGAACATGCACTCACACCCTGCATACTCTCGTTAGCTAACGGAGTTAATGTGTTCCAGCTGACTGGAGTGAAAGCAGTACACAGCACTGATCACGGTGCTCACTCCAGTCTCAGAAAACCAAGCTGGATTCCCTCCTTGCCAGCCGTCTGTGCTACTTCAAGCAGCTTCACTCTGTCTCTGCCCTCTGCCTGCACCCTGAGGAGAGGAGGCTGTCCTGCCTCCAAGAGTATTGTGCAGACAGACACAGTAAAGCATTGAGAGTCCTGGGTAGGAGAGGGCTCTGGGTCCCCAGGCATGGTGCTGGTCAGGATGCAGCTCTGGGTGGATAAATGACACCACAGCATCGCGATGTGACAGCTCACCCAACTGCTCAAACCTCATGGGGCTAGAGAGTCACTCTGCTCACAGAGGTGCGAGGCTCAGTCATGGCCTTTTTATGGGATGCAGCAACATCACGGGCTCAAGGAAGACACCCACTTCAGGGACAACCCCAGCGTGAGCTGCTGAAAGTGCCTTACAGACAGGAATGCTTAAACAGCTGGGCTTTGCCGTGAGAGCAGCGATCATGTCGAGCGACAGAGGTAGCATTCCTGATCTGGAAAGGTGCGTCACGCTGAAAATTGATTAACTTCACGGCTTTGTAGCTTCATTTCTGAACACAAGCTCAGACTTTGCTTTGAATCCCGAAGGTTCAAGACAGAACGCAAGCAATAATCTCTCTCTCTCTCTCTCAGAAAGAAAGAAACGGAAGCACAACACTTTCTCATTGTGGCTCAGCACTGTCAGGTTCCCATCCCTCCTGAGAGATTAATGGAAAAGAGAGCTTCGGAAGGAAATTGCTTCACTTGCTTTTCCTTTCATTGTGGCTATAAACAGCCGCTGGCTCACCTGGCCGTTGAATGACAGTCCCTCCTGGGATCGGATGAACTCGCTGTAGGCCTGGTTGGCTCTGATGATGACTGTGGCTATCGCTTCTTGGTACTGCGGCGATGACGTTGCTAAGAGAGGGAGGGCAGCGAGGGGAATGTGATCCTGGCTGTTGGACAGGCAACCTTCATCGTAACTGTACGGGCTGAGGCTGGGGAGGACAAGAGAGATGGGAACTGTTCAGCCTAACGCAGCGAGCGGGGAAAACCATTTGCAGCCGGTATCGCGGTTCGTTAAAAAAAGCCTCAAGATAGAGAGGCCATTCATTCAGCTGTGAATGAGTGAGAGCTTAATAAATCTTTTCCTCCCATCAAATGTAAATCTTCAAGGACAACATACTTACATTGACAGAACAAGCCTCAGACAAGGAATTAAAGCCCTGCTATTTATTGGATTAATTAGAATAAATCAATCTCGGAAAGTCTTGCTGCATGATTACTGTATTCACTGCAAAGTATGAAATCGAGACTGAATGCCTCACCAGTACATAACTAAGTCCATTCTCAAAGCTTCCAATAATACAGAACATTTCAGGGAAGCAAATAAAAAACAACAATTAAACCCAGGGGTGCCATTTGAAACCTGTCTCCTTCACCAAGTGGTAGCAACTGACCTGGACACCAGTGAAAATGCCTCGGAGCAGATGGCTGGGCAAGGGACTAGCCTGATGGCGATGTGTCCCAGAGCAGCTGGGTAATGTACCCTCATCACTGTGTCAAACACTGTCGTGATGGTGTTGACATCCCCTTGCTTAGAGCTCTGGTCACCACTTCCTGAGTCCAAGATGTTCCCTCCATGGAGAACCAAGAGGAGGACGTGGATTTTACTTGGCTGCATTAATGGCTGCACTGATTCATCCTGGGGGGAGAGAAGAGAAAAGCAGGGCAGAAAGGTTTATTTTTTAAACAGCTTTCATTTGGTTCAAGTGCATTTTAGGCAAACTTGATCATCTTTTCCTCCCCAAGCTCACATGTGGTGAGCACAGTTCACACAGTAACCCCATCAAGACCAGTCAGGGATGAGGCAATAAATCTGGGAAGCAAGGTAGAACCATAGAGTCCTTCCAGCTGGAGAAGACCCTTGAGATCATCAAGTCCAATGAACAACCCCACTCTACCCTACCAAGTTCATCACTAGACCGCCCCTATAAGCACCATGTGTAAACGATCTTCAATCACACTCAGCTGACTCCATCCCCTCCCCAGGCAGCCTGTTCCAGTGTCTGACTACTCTCCCAGTAAAAACATTCTCCTAATGTCCAGCCTAAATCTCCCCTCGTGCAGCTGGAGGCTGGATCCTCTAGTTCTATCATTAATTACCTGTGAGAAGCCACCTTTCTCAAGAGACCTCTCTACAATGGCCCTTCAAGCAGTTTCCTCTTCCTCAGGCCCAATATTTCCAGCAGAAACCCTATCAGCTGTGATACAGAGCCTTGGCAACCCCCTGTCTAGAAGCTGAGTGTAGTGTGGGCAACTCACCCACACACAAAAAAATAACTGCAGTGTGAGAATGACCATGAAAAACAAGGAACAGAGACTTTTTGAACAGAGACCAAAAGAATTCTGCTAGATTTGGATGGGGACAGGGCTGGTAAACAGGTCCTATAAGGAGCGGCTGAGGGAACTGGGGTTATTTAGTCTAGAGAAGAGGAGGCTGAGAGGGGACCTTACTGCTCTTTACAGCTACCTCAAAAGAAGTTGCTGCTGGTCTCTTCTCCCAAATTCCTAATGATAGGACAAGGGGAAATGGCCTCAAGTTGCATCAGGGGAGGGTTAGATTGGATCTTCGGAAGAAGTTCTTTCCTGAGAAAGTGCTTGGGCACTGGACCAGGGTGCCCAGGGAGATGGGAGAGTCCTCATCCCTGGAGGGGTTTAAAAAACAAGTAGCTAGAGCACTTGAGGCCATGGTCTAGGGACTGGGGAGATGCTGGGATGAGGCTGGACTTGATGATCCTGGAGATCCTTTCCAGCCACAAGGACTCTGTGACTATTTACTCCCCGAGAATAGAATGCTGGCTCTCAAACACAGTGGAGGCACAAGAGTCTAAGCTGATCCTATGTAAGCGCAGACTGGAAATCAGGTTTCTATTCCCAGGAGATATGAGAACCAGTCTGTTACCCTACACACAAGTGAGCACAAGTGTAATTGTCTGAAGCAGAAGAAATGCTGAAAGTCAGCACAGACTGCATCGAGTTGTGACCACGTAGAACGTGGAGGCAGCAGCTTTGCAGCCTAATACACAAGACAGAGAAGCTGGGTGTTGCTTCATGTTGGGGTGCTGAGCTCAGCTGCAGCAGTTGACAGCAAGACCCATTCAGCAAAATGAACAAATGAGACCAAACAGGTCAGTAAGTGGCAAGCAGCTGGGGAAAGAGGCTATGGGAAGAGATCAGTCACCGCCTACCACACAAGCTATAAATAAGGCTTCAGATTTGCTTATACCGCTGCAAAAGAAGAACTGAAAACACTTCAAGATGCTGTGACCCAAGGGCTGGCCGACAGGGAGGCTGCTGCAGGAGGTTTGGGCTGAGAGGCCATTCCTTTACTGCATTGAATTAACAACCTGTCAGCACGGTTGTCAGCCCAGTCCTGGTGCCCAGAGCAGGTCCAAGAGCACTCGTCTGTACTGGTTGCATTACAAAACAATGGGATAGTAATGATTTTTTGTATCTAATATCTATTCACTATCCTATTCACTATCTATGATGTTCAGCCTTTATAGCTCTCACACAAACTCAAATCCTCCACCCCAACACCTCTGGTCTTTTCTCCTGCTCTTATCCCTTGGGCTAGCAGAGACACTTGGCCTGTTGAGGCACAGAAATAGCCACTAGGAGAGGTGTGGAAGGGGGAGCAGTGGTTTCCACTGAGCAAATTCTTCTAATTTTAGCATCTTTAGTCACCTGTTGTCCCTTGAGCAGTGACTGAGCCCCTGACAAAGCCTCTGGTGGGAGGAAAGCATGCCCAGGCACACATTAGCAACCTAACCACTAGCTTACATTTTTACCAGACAACGCTCAAGCATGTCTTAACACACAGCCCACCACAAGGATTAAAATTCACATCCAAGTCTCTAATAAAGATTTTTTCCAGGGCTCCTGCATAAGAATGGCCTTTAATTATTCAGTACCATTAGACCATCTTAACTGCTGCTCTTTAAACCTTCCCTGAATCCAGCTCACAGCACCTGCACAGTGAACTTTGACCTGGCTAGAGGATGGGAGCAGAGCAATCAGCATCACAGCACTGCTTCTGCTTTCAGATTCAGGTTTTAAGAGCTCATTTGGAGAACAACATGAGTCACCAAGCTCAGGTCATCCAGGAGTTTATCAGTAGTCATCTGGAGGCGCCTTTCCTTTTTGGTTCATTAACCTCTGCTCTTGGAGGAAAAGGGGAACACGCAAGCAACTGCTGATTAGTTTAGGGGTGGAGGTGGCTGTTTAGAACTTTCTCGTAAGACCTGGAGTCTATTGAGACACCCAAGTCCTGAACTACCTCTTGGTGATGGAGGTTTTTAACCTCCACATCACTGCAGTGTTGGACTAGGAACGCTGTGCTGGTTTAACAGACTGGTTGTGAACAACGGGAACGTTTTCATCTCACTTTTAAGTTTCTTCTTCTAAAATGAAGGCACAATTGGAAGGGAGCTGAGTTCGTACAACCCCCTGAAGAAGCTAACAAATCCTCCACATCATCTTGAGCTCCAAGAGAAATCTGAGGGCTGTGATTTGCTTATCCCTGAGGTGGCCAGAGCCGTTCCTGTCCCCATCCCCAGTCATTTGCTGTCCCCATGACCTTTGTGCTCACTCTATTCCATGAAAAAAAGCCAGACGACTGTGAACTTAGAGCCTGGCACACACACTGATATCAAACCCACACTCACTCTGATACCAAACCCACACTCGCAGTCTTTGACAGACCGTGATGTAACTTAAACGCTTGCAACAGCTACATCATCTCTGCAGCACAGACAGGCAGATGCTTTAAGAGGAGGATGAGAACAGCCTCTCCAAGATGCTCTGTCTCACTAGCACGCAAAATTACAGGAGCCTGTCTGTGCAAGTCTAGAGAGCTGGGGGTGGGGGTGTTATTATTTAATGCTGAGTACTGACACAGGCTGTGCAAGAACTGATTTCAAACAGGACTCTGAGCAGCTCCAAAGAGTGGGCTGCAGCTGAGCTGGGTCACTTGGACCACCACAGGCTGTGCCTTGGTGCTGCAGAAATGCATCCCCCACAGTCCTCAGCACTAGGCAGGACAGCTCCACCCAAGCAGGGCCTCAGGCTGCCCTTAGCACCTCAAGAGCAGCATTATTTCCCAGCTGGATACTGGATGGTGCTTGCAAACTACAGAGCATTTTCTACAGAATCATTAATGTAGAGATACTTAGATGATCTTTATTTACAGATATGTAATGTATAGTTTTAGAGAAAAGTATAAATTATAAATATATATTCTATATTCTCCATATATTTTATATATGTTATATGAAAATGTAACCTTAATAATCTCTCAAACCTAGTCATGAAGCTCACAGCACACTGGTGCAGACGAGAGCGACACACAAAGACTCTGCTCACAGCAGAGAGGGCCAGTTACCCCATTTACCAGAGAGGGACACATTCCAGCAACAAAGGATCCCGGTCTGAGAAACCAGAGCACTCACCTCAATGATGCTGAGCCTCTCCTCGCTGGAGCCAACACGGTACTCTGCTGATGTCTCGTGGTACAGGTCACCTGGAAGCAGAGGTTTCAAACATCAGCGCTGCGAGATGCAGAGACACTCCTGCATATAAATGCTGTTTGTACCAATGTGTCTCGGCCTCTTCTGCCTCTGGTTTGGATCAATTCATCAAATTGCCCTCCGTCTCCCTTCCCTTTCACCTGGGAAGCCTGGGCAATGCTGGGTCACTCATTTTCCAGCAATTTCTCCCGCCCTCAGCAAGTGTCGAGGAGGTTAGCGAGCCCTTCTCTCATTACAGCCATCCAGCACTGGCGCTTTATTAAGGACAGTGACAGCGGGAAACCCCTGCCTGGCTGGCACAAACGACTGGTTTGTGGCAAAACAAAAGCAACTGCTCGAGCTGTGCTGGGGGAGCAGAGATCCGATCTGTTTGTACGTCTGTGCTTGCACGGACCAGAAAGCCTAAGTGTCGCATCGGCCCGGCTGGGGAACCAGCTCCCTTTCACTACTTCATAATGACGAGCAGAAAATAAAAGCGAGACAGACACAGATAAGAACAAAGGATGGAGAGAGAGAGAGTAGAGAAGAGTCAGGAGAAATGTGAGTTATTCAAGACAGAGGCGGAATATTTCATCATTATACGAGAGAGTCCTGCCTGTCGCACAAAGGAGCCCAAGCAATGCACAGAATCAAAGTGAATCAAGAGCCATCCCAGCTCCCGCTGGGCGATTCTTTTTCGGCAGCGCTGGGCAGTCATTTTCATGTTCTGTTTGAGCTCATCCTTTTGTGAGACGAGTTCTACCTTATTGCAAAACACGGTGCCTGGAAATGCTGGCAAATAGCACACACAGCTTTGACTTGAAAAAGAACCCCCCAAAAAGAAATCAATTACCTTGGACATCATCGCATTCGGGGGTTTCAATCTTATCCATCAGATCGTTGGAACTCCATTTGGTGATTTCTTTCGGGAACATTTCCTCGTTGTCAGACAAGTCCTCTTTAAAAGAAAAATCACAAACACCCAACAGGTTTTGTTTTGAGATCGACAGACAAGAGCACAGATCGAAACCCCATAGCTCTGTGTAATCCCTTAAACACTGGGGTGGCTGAAGTCATGAGGAACCGTGATACCGCACCGGCTTTTGCTCCATAGAAACCAAAGCACTTTGCTTTGGAAAAGGAAATCGATGGTTGAGTTGCACAGGATTAACAAACAAAGCTTCTAAAGGCTGGAAAAAAGGAACAAGGATTTTTAATGTTATCATTCTCGCAGCAATAGGGACAGTGGCATCGAGTGCCCTGAGGGAGCAAGTCTGCCGATGACACTGAGCTGGGTGGTGTGGGGGACACGCTGGAGGGAAGGGAGGCTGTCTGGAGTGACCTGGACAGGTTGGACAGTGCCATCCTCATGAGATTCAACAAGGCTCCTGGCAGGGGGGTTGGAACTGGATGATCCTTAAGGTCCCTTCCAACCTGAACCATCCTATGAATCTATGAATTTCGGCTACTAAAGGCTGTATTTTGTGACGATGCTAAAGAAGCCAGAATGTTCCAGTACAGGAGAGGTCAAAGCATTGTTTGCCACTGGGATCCTCTCAGATCTGTTTGAAAGCTCTGGGGGAAGCAGTGATGAGGATGACTATTGTTAATGGCAGCAAATACCTAAAAGACATGAGTAATAAAGGAAATGTGAACCCCTTGAGCTATCTTTAGCCTCATTTCCTTAGATGAGACCTGTCTGATCACACTGAGTGCATGTGTCTGCCATTGCCCTCCTCCATCAGTGTCTTCCCAATTCCCCGGCTCAGCTTCTTGATAGAGAATAAGGATCCCAAAAATATCCTGTTCCTAGAAGTGTCATTAAAAGGAGAGACCCTATAAAATATCTCATGGTAGTATCCAAAAATAAGAAAGATTAACGGTCTTGCTCCAGAGAGGACGTCAGAGAAGTCACGCCAGGCTAGGAGAGAAAGAAGGGCTGGCAGATGAGTGACCTTGGAAAGCAGCTTGTACCCACCCCACACAGAGCTGGGCTGCAGAGCCCCAGCTCATCCCAGGGAGAACCTGATCCAGGTTGCGTCAGCCCTGCCCATGCACTGGTACATCCACATGGAAAGGAGCAGCTGAGCCCTGCAGAGGCATCACTAAAACAGCCATCAGCAGCCCTCCTTCCTCTTATTTTCCTACACCGAGGACCTCTCTCTTCCTGTTCCAGAGGTTAAGTGCTTTCTAATTTATTTATTGTTCTGTGCTTCGTATTTCTTTCCTGAAAACGTCGGGCTTGGGAATTTAATAAAGAGTTATAAACATAATAACAGCAGTAATTACTGATGTCTTGAAGACCTAAAAGCTGTAATCTCCAGAGTCCCAGAGCAGGGTTCCCCCTTTCTTGTTGCTGTACAGTTACTAAGAGAATAATAAGCTAGAAGAATCCTCAAGAAGGGAAAGAAGAAGGTTATGAAATACACTAATATTTTCAGTAAATCTGAGCAGTAGCTTCAATATATAGAGAGATATTTATATAGGAAGGGGACTAAGTGCAGAGCCAGGCAAAGACCAATTATTTTTAGGAGTTTCTATTTCCAGTTTGGCCATAAAAAGAGAGCAACCCGTGAAGTTTGCATCAGCGTGTCATTTCCTTACTCAGCTATGATAAAAACTGAGCAAATCCCCACTTCCCTGCACAAGGGAGTGCAGAGCTACCTGCTCAGATCAAGTGGAAAGCACAAGCGTGCACCACACATGCCGGTGGAGAATTAAGAGGAAGATCGCCCTCAGAGCTCCTTCAGCAACTTAATCTAAATATTAAACTTATTTCCTTGAGAGGTTTAATTACAGCCCTTATTGCTGCTCAAGTGATCACTGAACGGGATATTACTCCCGTTATTACCATTTATTACAGGATAGATATTAGATATTACTGTATTTGTCACTAGCTTTACCAGAGCGTGCCAGTGAACGAGGCTGAGTGGGAAGCCAGCGATGAGGAATCTTCTCGGGCTCAGGCTACGCCCACTGCACTGCGAGGAAATGTCTGTGTATGTATGGGAAGCACTTCTGAGGAACTCTTGCTTGCTGTTGACTCACATCCTGATCTGTGCCAGTTCCCATGGTACCGACCCCACAAACCTCCCCGGCAGGATGAGCTGCAAGCAGCGCTTCATCTCTGCTCCCAGTCCAGAGCTGGGACGTGTCATCTGCGGGCCAAGGGGCAACAAGAGGTCCCTCCTAAAAGACGGGCTGGTACTGAACATCAAAGTTTCACCTCGTAAGTCAAAACCCCACTGGCTTAGGCAGACTTTTCAAAGCCAACTGTGTGGACTGTAGAGGACAACCTGCACACAAACAGACATGCTGTGTGCTGGTAGAAGAGACGCTGCTTCTTCTGTCAGCAAGCTCCCAGAAGTATTGCGATAGAGGTGCTGATAACCAACTGTGGCACCAGGTTTTGTTAATTCACCTTCCCAGCCCTGTTAGGAGCGCGTCAGGGATTCCTTGGGGGCCTGGATCCCAGGCAGAGCTGTCTCCATCTCAATTTTATCAAGGAGTAATTAAAAAGGCAAAACAGAGGGTGGATAGCGATGATGCTGTTCCGATGACTCACTCCTGTTCTTGTATATATATTGCTGCAATAAATCCCTTACACAGGATTTGTAGATACCTCATAAGTTAATAAATAGAGACACTTAAATGAAGTTGGTTCTTTTCCTTCAAGGCAAGAGACACTCATCCACTGAAACTTGGGACACGTCCTGCCCATTTAAGCTGCTGTAGTGCTAGTCGCTCCTCTAGAACTGCCTGTCCCTTCCTACCCCAGAATCTGAGATACGTGCCTAAAGACTTGATGCGAGAACCCTTCTGGAAGCCAATCCTCTGAATTTAAAGCCTGCACTTCAGCTGCACGAGTGAAATTCTGCCTTACAAAACTAGGGCGTCATCTTCTACCAACTGTCTTCCCCAGAAAGGTCACCAACTTCATCAGCACAGAGCGCGTATCTAACGTGGATCGGCATTATGAGCTGAGAGAAGAGTCCATCTGTTGTCAGTAGAGATGGAGCCCTTCAGGCTTAAATAGGTGTTAAATACAATGTATGAACTAAATGCAGTGCAACAAAGCTTCTTCACAAGCACACACAGAGGAAAAACCAAACCAAAGCCAGCTTTCTTCGTAAACGAACAGTCTAAATTACTTGGAGAATTCTGGTACCAACACTCAGGCACCCTGTTGCATTCCCTACGGTACTTCTTGGAAGGGCAGAGTAAGGGGTTAATTAAAGGTGAACTGGGGTCTCTTCAGGCCCAACCAGGACAATTAATCAGACCTCCTGCTGATTAAAAACCAAACTCAACAAATAATCGCTTGTACTAAATCAGAATCCCCAGGGGACACCCCCAGCCCAGTTCCCCCAGCTGAATCGCACCCACACTCATTGCACCAAACCAACCGCAGCTCCAAGGCTGAGACTGTTCAAGATCCCTGTGAATAGACTGCACTGAATCGGAACTGTGGCTGCGTTAAATCAAGAGCCTGCTGGGGGATGCTGAGGATGCTTAAAGAAGCTGCACTGATGCTGCGTGTACCTTGGTTCAAAAGACTCCAGACAAAGCAAGAGTCTTGCTTCCTTCCCCGCTCACCCCCCACCCTTCATGCCTTCCGTTCTCTTACCCCACCGTTTCAGGGAACAAAACGCCGTGCTTTCGGCTCCACGTACCATGTGCATCAAAGAACTCATCATCCGAGCTGTCATCCGAATCTCGGGCGATGCTCTGCATCCTCCACTCGGAGATACTATGGCGCGAGGGACTTGCTGGAAAAAACAAGAAAGCCTTAGGCGATACGCTCCATCGACACGACGGAGAGTTCCCAACATGATCTTTGCTGGAGGAAGAGCCGCGTGTTCTCTATGAAAATTTACTGCTGCAACATTCAAGAACACAAACCCCCGATGATGCTGGTGTGATGTCAGTGTACTGCTTTACAGATCCTGTTTGTTTACTGTCGGTGGAACCTGCCAGCAAGATGCTACATTAAAGCAAGCTGGTTCCTAGCTGCTCGCAGGCTATTTTGAATGGCAGCTATTTATAATTGTTAGTAGGACGTGCAAAATCAGCCGGGGTTTGAAAGTTTGCAATTAGGAAGGAAACAGGCTGATTGGAGGCTTTCTTGGTGCTTCTGCTCAGCACACGAGCCGTGCCTCTGCTCCGCTAACTTTGGGGTGGGCAGCTAAGCAGAGCAGCCTGCAGAGAAATAATGTGTTTTCTGCAAGGAAATTGCTTGCACGCAAATTGGATTCGAGATCTGTTGGAACTTGAATGATTTAAACAACCTGCTGCCCGACTACTTGAGAGGGAGCTGTCCTGATGGAATGAGGAGAAAACCCCATGGTCCTTCTGGTCCCTGCCTGCCCTCCTGTTCTCACACCCACCTGCTCCCTTTGGTTTTCCTCCTCTCTGTGCTAAACATGGCTTTTTAAAAACCTCTTTATTTCAGATAGAAGTGATCAGCGATCCAGCCCGAACTCCTCTTGGCTGAACCCGTCTGCTGAAGGGAGCTCTGCCCAGGGAGCAACGAGAGAGAGGGTTTCTCCCCTCTTTCAGACAGCTTTTGCCTGTCACACAAAGCGCTCACAGCAGCCACCTAACACAGCAAAAACCCGAGGAGACTGACAGATTCTCCTTTAGCAGATCCAAAGATGCCGAAAGATGCCGGTTACTGTGACAGCAGCACCAGCCCTTTCATGCCGGTGCGGTAACAGCATTAAACACAGAAGTAAAAGCCTTCTAATTTTGCTACCTGGTTGTTACATGGCAAAAGGATGGAGAGCCGGTGCAGAGTCATCTCATCGCAGCTCCGTATCGGCTCGGCAGCCCCCAGCCACTCCACCACCCACCCCTCGGGGAGCAGCGAGCAAGAGGTTGGCAGAGCGGAGCTAATTCACGCTGGAGTGACGTCAAGGCTCTCACATAATAGTTGCTAAAAATAGAGCAGGGAGTAACATATGGGATGGCAACGAGGGTCCCGCTATCGGCAGAGGTCTCGCTCAGATGGTACGGGAAGATCTTTGGGAGAAAAGGCGTTGCTTTTGTCAGCTGGAGGTAGCAGTAGGGCGAGACAGCCCTCCTTTGCTTCCATATGGTAATGTGCTGCCAGCATGAAGGATTAAAATACCCGCGTGACGTACTTCCCCGCACACCACAATTCCCTGCTTTCCTTACTTTTTCTTGTGAAAGCAGAGATGTTGTGCAGTTTCAAAGAGAAATCCAGCCTTGGCTGCCGGTGAAAACCTTTAAGCGAAACCCTAAAAGGTCTGAATATTGGGTGAAGAGGGGGTTCACACAGAGCCTAACGAGAGGCGGGCACAGCGACGTAAAATCCCGGGGCGAGTGAAGTTGCCAGCGTTTTTATTTTTAGCGTTATAGAGTGATTTACCAAGCATCTGGTAGGTTCTTCCCCGGGGCTCACTCCAGTGAGTCAGCGCAAGGTAAGAGCGCTGCTCGTCTCTCATTCACCCCGTCAACGAAACCAGTGAGGGAGGGGTAATTAAAAATGGAGACTCGGCTCCCAATATGGAGCGCGTGTGTGAGAGATGGAGAAGCTTCACTCACCCACGTGGCCCCTGCTGCTGTCACTGGAAGAAACGTTGTCTCTTGGGTTTTTCTGAAGAATTAAGGGGTTTTTGCTATTACCCTGCTATCAGCTGCGCTAAATATTGATATTGAGCTGGTGGAAGACGGCCAGAGGAGGGCCACGAGGATGACTGGAGCACCTCTCCTACGGGGACAGGCTGAGAACGTTGGGGCTGTTCAGTCTGGAGAAGAGGAGACTCCAGGGAGATCTTAGAGCAGCCTTCCAGTACCTGAAGGGGGCTACAGGAAAGCTGGGGAGGGGCTGTTTCCAAGCCACCCTCTATGGCCAGGAGCATGACCAAGGTGCTTCCTTGACTGTTTCCAAGGACTCGGAGTGGTAGAAGCAGGGGGAATGGTTTCCAGCTGGAAGAGGGGAGGTTTAGACTGGAAGTCAGGAGGAAATTCTTCACAATGAGGGTGCTGAGACACTGGACCAGGTTGCCCAGGGAGGCTGTGGCTGCCCCTCCCTGGAAGGGTTCAAGGCCAGATTGGCTGGGGCTTTGAGCACCCTGGTCTACTGGGAGGGTGTCCCTGCTCCTGGCAGGAGGATTGGAACTGGATGATCTTGAAGGTCCCTTCCAACCTGAACCGTTCTAGGAATCAATGAATAAGTGGAGAGGGAACTGCAGTGGGTTCTGCAACTTGCTGGGGATTCACCCCTCTGCACCAAATAGTCTGAGAAAGGGAAACACAGGAAAACAGAAGGTGACTCTCCATCCAGGGAGCGGTGAATGACGGAACTCGGGACTCAAAGCTGCCTGAAAAAGGAATAAAAATAGGATCTGTGGTCCCACCTAATCCCCGGGTGTGAGCTTTGGTCTCCCAACAGCTACTGCACATCATCACAGCCCCCACCTACTTTGGGGGTACTCAGCTTAACCTTCCCAGTAACTGATGGAGGGGCTTTGTTGTGTGAGCTACACTGCATCATTCCGAGACCCAGCACTGGTCACCAGCTGCTGCCTGCTCTCCTCCTGCTTTTCTCTGCTGTTGACACTGGCAGGAACTCTGACAGCAGCCTCCACGTCACGGTTACGGGATAACTGCAAACATTCCCAAACCTGTAAAAGGTCACCCGAGATGACTGAGCCTGCCGTACCAGTGGAGGAGCCCTCTCAGTGAGCACTCAAGAGAAACATGTGTTGCCCTGAAGCCATCAGCCTCAAGACGCGGTCCTACGTCCCAAAAGCCCAACCTCCAAGCAGTTTACAAGAGCAATTCATTGGCACCATCTTACCTCCTCTCTTTGAAGATCGTGAGGACTTGGAAGAGGTGGACCACTGCTTGGTGAGTGATCTCCCAGAGGCTGTTTCGCTGTTCCCAGCAGCTTCCTCTGTGTCAACAGGTGAAACGGTGTTGGCTTCAACATCCTTCTCGCTAGGAGTGTCTTTGACTCCGTGCTGCTCAGGGTCATTTTCACTGCAGAACTGGGCCATCTTCTGAGCCAGCATCAACTGTGCTTCCTTCTCCAGCTGCCGGATGTCCTCGATGGTGAGCCCATACCATTCATCCTGCCAGCACCAAGCCTGCCGATGGGCCCGGACCATGACCTTCCGCAAGCCTGCAAAGCCAAAACGCCTCAGTCACCAGGGCTACTCGAGGAACCCATGTATTCCCTTCCCCAAAAGCTCAAAACTCCATGAGCAAGGATATCACAGCAGCAGTACAGGACCTTCATAGAGCAAGTGTCAGGATGGCAAATTGATCACTTCATGTACTTTATCTCCTCAGCTCCTGCTGACCAACCATGCTCTGAGAAAACAGACAGCGTCCCGTGACTGCTTTTAACTTGGGAAGGGATTTTGTCATTCTGAATCTAGAACTTGGTCTGTGGCTGCCTGTTTCACCAAGGAGCCACACACACACTGCAGCTGCAACTCCCATGGAAGTTCTGGGAAGTTGCAACTCTTGGATCCAACCTTCTGAGTGAAGAATGTTCCCAGAAGGAAAAGGAAAGCCAGTATCAATAAAACCCACTGCTTTCTGGGGGTGTTTTTCTTACCCAGAGGTGGTTCATCATGAACACTACTCAGCCCACCACTACTGTCTCTGACAGAAGCATATCCCACATAGCCAATGTCTTCTCCTTTCCCTGGAAACTTGGTTCCCACAGCTGGTGCTTAGGTATCGGTGAAACCCCACCACAAACAGGAGCTTCTGAGACAACGGATGTGAAGCAAAGGCAGGGAAGGAATAGAGGGGCTTTATTTTTGCAGATAAACCTGTCCTCTGCTGCATGAGGAAAAAACCAAGTGGGTAAAGCCAATTGCAAAAGGTTCAACGTATCAGAGAATCACAGAATCCTCATGGCTGGAAAGGACCTCCAGGATCACCAACAGCTCATCCCAACAGCTCCCCAACCCCATCAAGTGCTCTACCTACTTGGTTTTTAAACACTTCCAGGGATGGGGACTCCCTCACCTCCCTAGGCAGCCTGGTCCAGTGCCCAACCACTCTCTCAGGAAAGAACTTCTTCCTAAAATCCAATCTAATCCTCTCCTGATGCAATCTGAGGCATATCTGAAAGGAAAGACCTTCTCAGTATCAACACCCAACGCTCCTGACCGGGCAGCAGCAACTTTCTCCCAAGACTTGAACTCATTAGCTAACACCAAACCACCAAGACTTTTACAAGAGTAGAATTACTTTGGATTTTCAACCGATTTTGCTGCTTACAAGCTCACAACAGGTCATCTGAGGACACCTGAATGAAGATCCAGGCTGAAGACCACAGGTCACACCACCATCACTGCTATTTCAAGATAGAGAGCAATCGACAGGCTACATTAAAACTGGTTTGAGTTTAGGAGCTGCAGATGGAGCTCCCTAAGCACCACCAAGAATGAATATGTCCCTTGTAAGTCACCCTCCATGGCCGGGAGCACAGCCAAGGTGTTTCCAGCAATAGAGGCTCTTTCCAAGGGCTTGGAGTGGTAGGAGCAGGGGGAATGGTTTCAAGCTGGAAGAGGGGAGGTTTAGACTGGAAGTCAGGAGGATGCTGAGGCACTGGACCAGGATGCTCAGGGAGGTTGTGGCTGCCCCTCCCTGGAAGTGTTCAAGGCCAGATTGGCTGGGCCTTGAGCACCCTGGTCTAGTGGGGAGTGTCCCTGCTCGTGGCAGGGGGATTGGAACTGGATGATCTTGAAGGTCCCTTCCAACCTGAACCATTCTATGAATCAATGAACCTATGTGCTTCACTGTTGTCCAGAAAATCCTACATCCTCTCCACATTATATCACGGTTTCAGTGACACTCATTCCTTTTGTTTTCAGAAACAGCTGTCCGGGTGTTTTTCATCTACAGGAGAGATCATTTTTCTATGTTTACTTCCTTCTAGGTCTGGGCTGCTCTGTTTTTCGGGTAGTTCCTAAGAACAGAGAGCACGAGTCAACCTACCAGAAGAAGAAGCCACTGAGATCAGCAGCTAATGTGACGGAGCAGCTGAACCTGAACTTCATTTGCACCGTGAGATTAATCTATCAATATTTTATGTATTTCTCTGCCTGACTTTCAGGATGGAACTTCACGTAGAGGAGGCAAGTTTCAGCCAGCAGACTATGACCTTCTCTAGGGGTAGAACAAGGAGCCTTGGCAACTTAGTTCTGCTCAACCTTAGCCGAGATTCAGAGTTATTTCCTCCAGCAGATTACTTTGTGCAGAACGGCAGGAGAATGTTTTAGCCTCTTCACCTCCTGTTATGACCGACAATCATCAGAGCTTAAAGAAGATTAGACACCCATCACATCCCCACTGAAAGCCAAGGAAACGTTCTCCTTGTCATAATTTAGTCCCCACTACCACAATCACCCTTTGGACTTCCACATCCACAACATCCACTTCTACCTTGCTGGAAATACCCTGAAAACAGACTGTGCTCAGGCAGAGAAGATAACAGCCCCTTCACTCTTATTCCTCAGTTCCAGAGCTCGGCAGCCTCAGCTCACGCTCCTGCATCCAGCCTTGATGTATGAGAGCAGCAGCTCCTCAGAATTTCTATGCATAAAGGCACAGACGCCGCTGATCCCCTCCTTCTGTTTAACTGGGAGCACGAGAACCACTCAGGGGTGAAAACAAAGTCTGCTGAATTTCCCCTCCGCCTTCTTTCACTTCGTCTCTTAGATCACAACCCTCTCCCCGTATCGCTTCCTCCCAAGCCCTCCGCACCGCTCCGCGCTTTGACGCGACATCCCGCATCGCCCTTGTTCTTTTGAAAACGGGACGGCCCCTCATCACAGCTGTCCCGCTGCTAGCGCTCCAGATTAGTGAGGAAGGCACAAAGATTCCGACTGTGTCCCGAGCCTCCGGCTTTCACCTGGGACGTGTCAGCGATGCCACATCATCAGAGAAAACCCCGCAGTCCCAGCAGGCAAATCACACCCCAAAGTCAATTGAAAATAATGGGAACTGGGGTTTTTTTTTCAGCTGGCTGCAGCTATCAGCGATCTCAGTCATGAACCAGACTGTTATTGCTCTAGAGTGGGCAAAGCTTTGGTTTCAAAAAGCAAACCCAGGGCAAGCACACGTGCACACCCGCACACGGAGCTCAGAAGTACCTGCCGTTGCGACATTGATTTAATTAGAACATTTCCTGCTGTGCTGTGCACGAGGATCATCTGTGAAGAGTCGGGCAAGGTGCAAACACTGAAATCAGTCGAATTTTAACTCCTCACCTCAACAAGCCCGAGTCTGGTTTGAATGCATGAGATGCTGAAGCCTGTAAATTATTTATTTGCCTGCAGATTGTGGTGTTGAACTTCTTCGGAGAAGCAGTGTGACTGGCCATGAGACAAGCTGGGACAGAGAGAACTCTTCAGCTGAATTTCAATTTGTCTGTCCTTCTGAGTTGGGTTTTCAACACGAAGTAAAACTTAGCAGTGTGATGAAAATTCAACTGAAAAAACCAACATGAATCAAAAACCCCACTTCCAGCGCCTGCCCAAACCCCCACAGCCATCCCTATAAATCAGGTACTCATCCACTCTACATCATAGAATCATGGAATCATTAGGGATCACCTAGATCAAGTCACACAGGAACACATCCAGATGGGTCTTGAATGTCTCTAGAGAAGGAGACTCCACAACCCCCCTGGGCAGCCTGTTCCAGTGCTCCGGTACCGTCCCTGGGAAGAAGGTCCTGCTGAGATTGAGAGGGAACCTCCTATGATCCAGCTTGCGCCCAGTGGTTGGGGCCCCATTCCCAGAGGTGTTTAAGNGGTTGGGGTGTCATGCTGCAGCAAGGGAATTGGACTAGATGATCTTTTGAGGTCCCTGATGATTCTATGATTCTATAGATGACCTTGAGAAGAGCCTGTCTCCATCCTCCTGACACCCACCCCTCATCCAGGGATAACAAACCACAACGTTTCCTACCGCTTTGTTAAGACAAAACACAACCTGCAAGCCCCATCGAGCAGTGACCCTCCAGGTGAACCTCCTCAATTGTGTGCTTTCGTGAAGCAGAAGATCTGCTGAAGAGCTTTTAAAACCACTTTCACTTCCACATCGTGCATACCTGGCCCAAGATGGAGTGGTTTGGATAAAGCTCTGGTTACTGGGATGGGACCGGGCTTTGCCACAACCTATAATCAATAACCCGTAACAGTCAACACACTTGTTTAACAACAAAAGACTCGTAGCCCACGAGCACCATTAGGAAGCAAGTGGGAGCAGAACATTATGCAGTGCCAGTCCAATTAAACTTAAATTCTATGGGAAAGGAGTAAAAAAGCACACAAATATTACAGCCAAGTAGACTAATAGCCCACAATTTTAGTCTGTGTCTCAGGCTGTCAAAGCACTGAGTAACCGTCCAATTAGTCATCAGGAAAAATGGCTCTTGCGCTCAGCAAGACTGCGAATGTTTCAACACCATCCCCCAGAGTTACTCCCTCTGCGCTCGGTAGCCTTTCTGTGTATCGCGATCCATCATCCATCACTCCGCTCAGATGTGTTCTTCCTTCATCCCCGCTCTCTAATTTTAGTTTGCGCCACTAAGTCCCGCTCCCTGCCTTGGGCAGAGTTTGGATCCTGCTCTTGGTTTCTGACTGGTTTGGGGACCCTGCACAAGAGCTTGCTTGTTCCTCATAAAATGGGAATGGAGCAGGAGGTGGGAATGGAGGAACCAGGACAAAAATGCAAAGGAGGGGTTGGCTTGGCCCACAAGAATGTCTCTAGCATCCAAGAGCTTGGTTCATCACCAGCTTCACAGTCATAGAATCATCCAGGTTGGAAAAGACCTTCAAGATCATCAAGTCCAACTATCCAACCTACAACCCCTAACCACTACCCCAGCTTCTCAAACACCCTGGCTGCCCGGTTGTTGAACCCCTCCAAGGATGGTGCATCCATCCCCATCTTGGGCAGCCTGTCCCAAGGCCTCCCCACTCTTCCTTAGAAGAAGCTTCTCCTCAGATCCAACCTGACCCTCCCTTGGCACAGCCTGACCTCAGTTCCTCTGCTCCTATTGCCAGTCCCTAGGGAGAAGATGCCAACCCCAGCTCACTCCAACCTCCCTTCAGGTAGTTGTACAGAGCAAGGTTTCACAGATAATCTGAGAAAAGGTTGGAAACGATCTACTTTCTTTTCAAAATTAAAGAAGAGTCAACAAACAGCCCAACAAAGCAGGATTTAAAGTTGACTCCTGCTCTAAGCAGTGCACAAAGGTCTCCATTCAGCTGAAATCCCAAAGCCTGGTTGAGTCGTGTTGTAACCTCTCTATTTCCAACGTCAACACCCTCATAACCTGCTCCATCCCTCTTCCCACTCTCTAATGGCTTCGCCAGGGTTATCCCCATTGCAGGGGAAGGCCACCCATCTTCCAGAGATGCCCAAGGCGTTTGCTTTTCACTCTCTCAACTTTTGTCTTGCCTTAGTTTGGTTTTTTTCTTTGATTTTATGCATCTTAACCGCTTGGAAGACCAGTATTTGCCATCATTATAACAGAGTGGCAAAAGCTTTTGAGAGGCAGACAATGAGCTGGCTCGGTGCTCCGCACAGCCTCAATCAAGAGGAAAATGGCAGGCAATCTTTCATGAATAACAAAAGAAACCGTTTCTAAGGGACCACAGTTTAATCTGTGCCAAACACCTCGGAACACGGGAAGAGTCACATGCTTCTTTTTCATTTCCCAGATACAATGGAGTTGTTATTCTGCCCCCGCGTTTCGCAGCGGACACTGAATTAACCCACGGCACCCACGCGCCAAGGGGCTTCACTGCAATACAGGCTCTAACAGGTAAAAAACCTTCCACCCGCGGGGAAAGTCAAACCAAAGGAGCTATAAGAAAGCAACGTGCGACTGTTCCGAGAGCGGTGCGCACGACTCCGCGCTGCTCTATCAGTGTTTTCCACATTAGCTCTCAGGAGGCTGCAAAGAGCTATAAAATTCCTTACGCCAGCTGCAGAGGTCACGTAGGAGGATTTACTGCGTGCAGAAAGCAGGGAGCATCCTTTGTGCAGCCTCTCCCTTGCCAGAGGACAGCTGTAGCTCTGCACTTTTCCTCAGATGGGAATGCTTCCAGAATTAGTCTTTAGATTTTGTACCTGGCCATAGATCCTGTCTCTGGTGGGCAGGCTCAGAAACTCTATCAGTTGGGTTACAGATCTCCTGCAAAGAACAAATTACTGCTAGCACTGCTACCACCTGCACACACTCACTCCTGGGACACAAACAACACCTCCTTGAAAGCAGGGACCTAAGAACGATGCCAATCAAAGCAGCACATCTACTCCCAGCTGAGAGCTGGCAGTGATCCGTGGTGGTAGGAGAAGCACTGAGCACCACAGTCCTGAGGCCACACAGAGACCCACCAGCCCTGTCATGAGGCAGGTAGAAACTAGGGACGCTCCAGGGAATGGTTTTCTGGAATCACTGGGGACTCAGAAGTGAAGGTAATTTCTTTGAGCAGCACTTCAGCGTTTTACTCACAGGAAAACTGACAGACTTTGAAAATGAAGAGAGAATGGGAAGTCCTGCCTTCCTCAAGACTTGAAGCCTTTTGTTTGGGTTCAGACCCATGACAATTATAAGGGAGAGAATGAGTTTTCCTGAACTGACCCACAGCTCTGCTAAAGGAGTCATCAGCTTTGAGACTGGGGATACCGTACGCTGCACAGCCCCACCTTCTGCGGCTCAGTGCAGAAACACAGAGGAGTTGAGAGCCAACTCTGTAAGACTATAAATGCTCACCAACATCATGGATAAAGCGCTCGATCTTAGACTGCATCCCCCAGTATCGGAACTCGACTTTACACAGTTTGTAGGCACACATGATGGGGTATTTCCCAGGGTTGTTCTTGTACTCTTGAATCCAGTCTTCTGAGAGGGGACCTCTTTTAGTCTTCACTGATTTATACAGCTTTGGATCCTCCTCAGCTTTGTATTCGTGTGGAGGGATAGGATCTTTAACGATATCAATAGGATCTAGAGAAGGAGAACAGGTACAGTTAGACATTCCTCCTTCCTGGACAAGAAGGAAGCAAGTCAATAAACCAGAAATAACTGTTGAAATAAGTACCAGAAGCATTACAGCAATTTAAATGCTCTTTACTTGCACTTCAATGACTGATACTTAAATTGTTTATACATTTCTGCTGGGCAGTGATCAGCTCTGCCAGAGGAACCAGTACGCACAGTTCCAGCAAACAGAGGCTTTGCTCCAAAGAGCTGTTTTTGCCCGCAGTGCCTGCAGATCCCCAGCACTCTGGCAGATCTGCATGCTCCGTCTTTCCGGCTCCACAAAAGATCTTTTGCACGTTCCATCTTTCAGCTTTTCTAGTATCACTCAAGGAGCTACTCTGTCTTTTCTAAAGCGGTTCAACATGCCTGTCCTTCCACTGATATGGAAAAGAAAGACACTCTCTGCTCAACATCTTATCTGTGGTGTCCATCAAGTGAGGTTACTGGCAACACACAGCATCACAGAATCATTAAGGCTGGAAAAGATCTCTGAGCTCATCCAGCCCAGCCCCAGGACCTGACATCACCACATCAGCCAGACCAGGGCACGAAGGGCCATGTCCCATCTTTTCTTCAACACCTCCAGGGATGGAGACTCCACCACTGCCCTGGGCAGTCCATTCCAGGGTATGAGCACCCCTTCCGTGAGGAAGGGCTTCTAACATCCAACCTAACACATCTTCAAGTCCTGCACTCTCCTCCTGTTGCTAGTTGGGTGGGAGAAGAGTCTGACCCCCATCTGTCTACAGCTTTCCTTCAGGTAGTTATGGAGCGTGATATGGTCCCCCACGAGTCTTCTCCACGCTAAACATCCCCAGCTCCCTCAGCCTCTCCTTGTAAGACTTTTCCTCTAGTCCCTTCACCAGCCTCGTTGCTCTCCTCTGGACCTGCTCCNACAGCTTCAAGTCCTGCAGTTTCCTCCTGTTGCTAGTTGTGTGGGGAAGAGTCTGACCCCCACCTGTCTACAGCTTTCCTTCAGGTAGTTATGGAGCGTGATATGGTCCCCCACGAGTCTTCTCCACGCTAAACATCCCCAGCTCCCTCAGCCTCTCCTTGTAAGACTTTTCCTCTAGTCCCTTCACCAGCCTCGTTGCTCTCCTCTGGACCTGCTCCAGTACCTCAATCTCGAAGTGAGGGGCCCAAAACTGCCCCCAGTAGTGAAGGTGAGGTGTCACCAGTGCTATCATCTGATCAGATGTACTATGGTAAAGAGAAAGGGGCATTCCAGCCCTAATTAACACTTGAAGCATGGCAAAGTGGACAGTGCAATGAGAGCAGAAGGAATGAACGCATTTCAGAGACCTGCAACCCTCACCCCAGACCTCAGCAGAGGCCTCTGAAGTTTGGGCTGACGGGTGGCTTCCCAAGAAACGACGACTCTTCTGACTCCTCTCAATAAGGCAGCATGACTCAAGACTCCTTGCTCCTTACAGAAGCCAAATCAGATGGGCTCGGGAACAAGGACAGCCCACGTGCCATTTACAACTAAGAAGTTTAAATCACGTAACCCTCAAGTTCAATTGCAGGCGGTGAGTGCCATGTTCTATGTGTCAACAGTGCTCGAGAAGCCAGAGCAGCCACTAGATGTCCTTGCCCAGAGCTCAGGCTGTGCCCAGCGTTGTGTGGGACTGCCAGGTGTCAACCTAAGCTCAACACTTCTCCAGTCTCAGTAGCTTCAGAGCAAGGGATGCTCCAGTCTGACAAACACCATGGGCATGGCCCACGATGGACAGCGAGGCAGAGGAATCGCTGTGACCCTCGTCATTTTCTGCCTTTCTGTGTGATGTCCTGCCTTTTCTCATTAAACCCTTATGTATGCAGGGCTCATTAACCTGATCGTCCAGAGACAGCTGCACAGTGGCAGTGTTAACCTGCGTGAGGACAGCATTATAAAGAGAAGAAGGGAAAATGAAATGCACCTCCACGTTTGAGGAGAGCAGAAGGAATGGCTTTCATATATGCGAAGGAACGACACCATCCTACAGCAGTACCTTGCTCTTCTATGTTTCTTTCTCCTTATTCCCCCCTAAATCGTTAGATGTCTCTCACCCCTGGGTTGCTGCACAAGTTAAGAGAGCAAAGCATCAGCTTCCTTTCACAGACAGGGGACTCAAATGATTTCCATGTGATTTCCATCAAGCCTAGAAGAGAACTCAGGTGTCCTCGCTCTGCTTGATGTAACCCAACCCCACAGCCTGGTGCAGGTGTCCAGTTGGGTTAAGTGAAGGGTGAACAGGCAGATGGGGTGAACTGAGAGAAAAAACCAGAACAGAATGTATGTACAATACATTTTAGTTGGGAATGTATTCAGAACAGAAAAGTCAAAGGCTCCTCACCTAGAATGGTTTGTCTCTTTTCTGCAGGAGAAAGGTTGAACACGTTGCCATGCTCTCCCGGATCGGTTTTGTAGTACGTCTCGATATCAATAGAGAACTTCTCCACAAAAGGACACGTATACCTGAAAGAGAGAACAATGCAGCTCAGAGCAAATCCCGCTTGGCTAGCAGAGAAAATGCCTCCCCTAAGATACAAAATAAGCTTCAAATTCAAGCCAGCCCTCACTCGTGTTTTACTTCAGCTACGCTTAAAATGCCAACTGTTCCTCAAACCAGGAAAACAGATTAAAGAGATTTTCTTTAATAACTACTTAAGATAGGAGCTCGCCTCAGACATGTGGAGCTCGTCCAGAGGAGGCCACCAAAATGATCAGGGGAATGGAGCATCTCTCTTATGAGGACAGGCTGAGAGAGTTGGGGCTGTTCAGCCTAGAGAAAGCTTGGGGTGTGTGTGTGGGGTCATCTTTTCTTGATCTTCCAGTACCTGAGGGGGGGTCTACGTGCATGAAAGCAGGGGAAGGTTTATTCCAAAGGGTTTGTATGGGCAGGACCAGAAGCACTGGGTTCAAGCTGGGAAGAAGAGATTTAGGCTGGAGATGAGAAAAAAGCTCTTCCACTTCAGGGTGGTTGATGGCTGAAATGGGCTGCCTAGGCAGGTGGTAGGGGCCCCATCCCTGGAGTCATTTAATGTTAGGCATGATGAGGCTCTGAGCAATCTGACTTAGGTAGAGATATCCCTGCTTGTGTAGGGAGGTTGGACTAGATGACCTCTGGAGGTCCCTTCCAGCCTGGAACATTCTGTGATTCTATTCACTGGAATAGCTCTGGTTTAGTAAAACCCCAAGCCCACAGCAAAGGGGTTGCTACTCCCCTGAGAGTACTACATGCATCACAGGTGAGAAGATACCAGGCAATTCCTAGCAACTGGGCACCCACATTGACCAAGAGACAGCCTCCCAGCTGGCAACAGGCTAGTAGAAAGCCAAAGAGGACCACCCAAGCCATCTCACCATGCAGAGGCACTCACAAAACTGGGCAATTTAACTGCCCATGAATCCTTCAGGACACTCTGACCAGGGTAGACTGCTGTTTTCAGCAAGGAGGTAACTTCTGTGCCCACTCTACTAACAAGTTATATGGACACAGGGACTAACACAAGGACACCCTAGAAATGTACCTCAGTCAGGAGAATAGCAAGAGCTCTTGCCTGGGGTCTGGCAGAGTAAAATAGGGGCTAGTTCTGTGCTGAGCCAGGTTTCCTGGCCGAGTGGTTGACTCACAGGGAATTTCAAGAGAATAGATAAAACCAGAGTGGAAGTGGACTTCAATCACTTCAAAGGCAGGCAGCTCCATTATACTGAGTCACGAGCAACTGCCTCTATGCAGAGGCTGACTCCCACCGTTCCCCAGACTAAGGTTACCTGTGGAGACCAGCCAAAGCACAACTCTGAAGCTCTTCTAGATTGCTGATAAAAATCAAAATACACATGAAAGCCTTTTGATTAGAAAAAGAGGGCAGCAGTATCAGACTTACAAACATGGAAAAGGGCAAGTGCTCTAAACCACAGTAACTGGCATAAAGGCTGTTTATCCCAGGGTATCTGAAATCCTCCCAGACAGAAAATCAGCTGAAATGAAGCAGTCCCAGAGGGCTCCACGGAACCTCTGGCTCTCTTCCCTTCTTAGGGTGAAAACCACAGTATGTAGGTTTGTTATTTTCCAGCTAAATGACAGTCAGGCAGTTCCCAGAAAAGAAGCGTTAGATTTATTTATTTATTTATTTATGTATTTACGAAGCTTTTTCTCTCCCTGCACTTTTCCCCCCCTAGAGCAAATGAATCCTGACTTGCTTGACAAGCGTTCAACGTGACAACTGTCCCATCGCCGGCTACATTTATAACTTCAGTGAGCCAGCAGATCTCTGCGATGTTAAGAGCAGAACATACAGTGCAGGATACGAGACTAAATAAAACCCATTCAAGATTTCCCACGCTTTGATGGACAAACCAGCTCACATCAGAGAGCAACCAGCCACAAATTCTCAAGTACGTACTCAGGCAGCCCAGCAATGCTCGCACTCCTGAGATTAAGTGCTGGGTAAGAATTTTAGGACTCGACCCCAGTTTCTCTGAAGGCTATTACTGGAGAAGGAATCAGTCTGCCCCACAGACTGACATCAGCTCCTCTCTCTTTGAGGCCTTGGAACAGGCTGCCCAGGGACACGGAATAGGCACTGACCCAGGAGGGGTTCAAAAAACAGGTAGATATGGTGTTTCAGGAGATGGGTTAGTGATGTGGAGTTGTAGGATGGATGGCTCGACTTGATTCACAGATTCATAGGATGGTTCAGGTTGGAAGGGACCTTAAAGATCATCCAGTTCCAACCCCCCTGCCAGGAGCAGGGACACCCCCCATCAGACCAACCTGGCCCCAGCCAACCTGGCCTTGAACACTTCCAGGGAGGGGGCAGCCACAACCTCACTGGGCAACCTGTTCCAGTGTCTCAGAACCCTCACAGTGAAGAACTTCCTCCTGATTTCCAGTCTTGAAGATCTTTTCCAGTCACAATGATTCAATGATTCTAAAGTAGGGAACTGGCTCTGGATGTTTTGCTGCTTTACCTTGTCCTCGTATAGGGATACGCATTCCACGATTCCTCTTCTACTCGCAGAGCTGCCTTGGGCAATATTGACCGAAACCAGCTGGGGATGTGCATGCCGATGTGGTACACCTTGTGAGTGTACTGCCCGTTGCCTCCTGGCCCGTCCATGTACGGTCTGTTCTCCAGGATCTCTACTCCGCTGCCTTCCCCACATGTCTCTTCTCTGCTCTTTTTCTGAAAGGGAAAGCACACGACATGGTTCATCCTTCCAGTGCATCGCACATACCGTGGTCTCAAAGCACAGGAACACTGGGGATGGTTTCTAGGACTCATGAGCAGAGCTTCATAGAGATGGCAAAACCAGAGCAGCATCCTGGCACAGTAAGATCACCAAACCTAAAGATTAGAAAGAAAAGACTGAGAGACTCAGCTGGCTAACACAGCAGAGATTTGCTTTATTAGGGGTTCCCTCAAAGCCTGGATTTGGACACTAAGAGACGGTTCAGAGACCTAACACCTCTTCAATTCCTGCTCCTCTAACACACTGCTCTTCCAAGAGCTGAACCTTGGCTCCAGCTGTGAACCCCCAACAGCACCAACATCTTTCGCATCAGCAGACGTCATGGCACAGGGGGATTTTGCCCCACTCGCCACAGTCTTGTGGTGTCTGTCAGCACCAAGAATCATCAACTCACCCAGCACAGCATCAAGGTACTAAAGACTGTTGGATGATTGGACTAGATGATGTTTCGAGGTCCCTTCCAAGTCCCTAATAATTCTATGACCTAAACTTGCAGGATTCAGGCACTTGCTGCTTGTAGTCTGCATGGCAGCAGCTCTCCTAGAACAGCCCGGAGACGCTGCTCTGCTAATTAAGATATTTAGAAGGAACAACCCAAGTTTGCCAGAATGCACACAGCACCCCCTGGCAGCCTCCTTCCTTTGGCTTCTTTGTAGCATTGTCCCTCATTGAGGAAAAACCTGGCAAAAATGCCTTCAATAACAACAAAAAACCCTCAAGCAGCTGATTTCAGGGCTTCGTTAGAAGAGCTAGAGGCAAAGCAAATATTTATTCATGTCTAACACATTTCAGCAGCTTGCACGATGTAGAACCCGCATCATTTCCAAACAACAGCTTCGCGTTGTGAGGATCTGGAGTTTATTGGTTGTAGCTGAGAGCACGGTACTTTGGAAATTAAAAGGGAAAAAGAAAGGAATTTTATAGAAGAATCAGCTGTGAAGCAGAAACACAAGAACAACAACTCATTTTCCGCATACAGCCGATTCAAAGGATAACATGGTTTAACATAAAATGATTAATAAGATGCAAGAGATCAGCTCCTCATCTGTTGAGGACGGGGATGAGAAGCCAACAGAGCTATTTAGAAATAAACAGCCCTCTTTTTAAAGAGCTCTCAAGCCATTTCAAATTTAAACAGCTGTAACCAACCGATCTAAATAACTGACAATCTAAAGAGTCTTTTATTTTCCCCCAGCACCTCGCTATCTGCAAGAGTCCCGCAAAGGAAAAGCACATTTTCTTTAGAGTTTATTTCTAACGCTCAGCTGGCAGTTCATTAAAACTCACATCCTCTTAAAACAAATCGCTGTCGTTCAGTTCTTATATAAGCACTGACCGAGTCCTGTACAAATATTTATGACAATAACATTAAATAATCTCGATGACCCAAAAAAGCTGGTTAATTCAGAGGTCTCGGCAATAGCAGCGACGCAGCAGGCAGAGGGAACGTGTCAGACAGAATAACAGCAGAGCATCTGCTTGAGCAGTTGATACGAATTATGGAGATGGAGAGGTTTATTATATGGCAGAAGCACGTGGAAACTATAAGCAGAGGAAAGATGGGCTCTCTTTGTGCCAAGTTATCGCATGTAGAATCCTACACCAGCTGGACTTTCAACTCCATTCTAGATTGAAGAGGTACCAGCAATTCCAGTCCAATCTGCACGTCCCCATTTGGGATCAAACCATATTTAGGGAAGTTTGGAATTGAAAAACGAATAAATTCAGAGTACCAAATGTTCTCAGCACCTCCTGGGCCTGTGCCAAGCTGGACCTAAACAGAACCAGATTTTAAAAAAAACCCTCGGTAATGAATTAGAAAACCAAACCGCTGAAGATTCCCTTTGTTTTCATAGTCATGGTTGATGTGAAAACAGATAAAAACCCCGCCAGCCTTGCTTTCTCAGAATGCAATGTCATGCTCTTCCTTTCAGAGCGATGCCACACGCCTTGCTTTCCCCTTAGAGCTCTCCACTTCTTGAAGCTCTTCAGAGGGCCATGCGAGGGCTCAGCTGCTTCCATGATCGTAAGTTTGAAGGTCTTGCACTGCCAAATCTAACTTCAGCTCCCTTCGAGCACATCAGCAGCAGCCTGGGAGCAATCCTGCAATCCGTGCTTCCTTTAAATCGAAGGCAGAAGGTCCTCTGCTCAAACCTTTTCTGGTTTGAATTCCAGTAGTTGTGCCAGCCCTACATTCTCTGCTTTTCCCCGTTTAGCCAGTTTGGATAAAAATCTCTCCGCGTGAAGACGAGCTTCCTGGTTCTCATCCTACACCCTGGTGAACCTGCAATATCTTTACGTAAATACATCCATAAGCAGCTTTTCCACTTGACCTGGTAACGCTAACACAACTTCTCAGAGCTGTCTGATTACAGGGGGTGTGATGGGTGACATGATGGTCCCAATACCCTGTGAGGGCAGGGAGAAGGAAAAACCCCAAACTGACTGAATCACTCTGCAGAAGCCAGTTCACACCCCACTTCGGATTCCTGGTTATTGTATTCACTTCTGTGACCCTGCAGGAGTCTGTGATCTCTACCTGGAGCACAGGGCACACTTCCTCCTTCAGCCTTTCCAGCCCACAGCCTCTTTCACAGGGCTGCAAGCCCTAAGCACGTTTTGGCTCTACACGTTCCTCCTGCTTGTCACTTCCCTACAAAAGCTATGACACGGGACAGCCAGAACATTTTCTTACAGGAATGTCAAGGAAGAGCTGCACCTCTGTGGATGAAAGTTAAAGCTTACATCCCAAACCCTCTTTGGAGCCAGGACTTTTGAACCAGGTCAATCAGTTGGACTGGATAATCTTGTTGGTCTCTCTTCCAACCTGAATCACAGAATTATTGAGGCTGGAAAAGACCTTTGAGATCATCAAGGCAAGCCCAGGACCTAACATCATCACAATGAGCCACACCAGGGCACTAAAGGCCACAGCCAGTCTTTTCTTAAACACCTCCAGGGGTGAGGACTCCACCACCTCCCTGGGCAGTCCATTCCAGGGTCTGATCACCCTTTCTGTGAAGAAGGGCTTCCTAACTTCCAAGCTAATCCTCCTCTGGCATGCTTTCTCATCCTATCATTAGTTGCCTGGGAGAACAGCCCAACCTTCACCTGTCTGTAACTTCCCTTCAGGTAGTTAGAGTGTGATAAGGTCCCCTCCAAGTCTCCTCTTCTCCAGGCAGTGATTCTACGATACCCAAAACCCAAGCTATCTTCTCCCTGGGAAGTACAATCAAAAAAGTCCCCAAACCCAACATGCTAACCCCCTCCCTGTAGCTGCTTCCCAGCCTGGCAGGCTTTCACACTCAGGAGTCAAGAAGGCAACAAGCTGCAGTGAGGTCAGGAAGGACCAAAAAAGTCACAGAATCATTCAGGTTGGAAAGGACCTCTAAAATCATCAAGTCCAACATTCAACTCGACATCTCCGTGACCACTAAGCTGTGTCCCCCAGTGCCACAGCTACAGGTCTTTTGAACATCTCCAGGGATGTGTTCTCCACCCCATCCCTGGGCAGTCTGTTCCAGCACTTAACCGCACTAGAGACATCTTCCCTAGGTCAGGTTCGATGCTGAACAGTCCAATTATTAACCAAACACTCAGAAGATGAGTTTCTCAGACAATAAAAACAAAGACCTCAGCCACACACACTTGAGAGAGCAGGATGATGCTCTGTGCTGAGCGGCTCGGTGCAAGCACGGCACTTTAAAAAGTGAAGAGCAATTTGCTTCTCGACCATATAACCTCTTCACATCTATTGTGACTGGGCTCCAGCATGGAGAGGGCTTGTAACGAATAAGTGGTCTGTAAACAACAATTAAAAAAAATAACCCATTGATTAGGAAAGCCTTTGGCTAGAGAAGTGTCTGGCAAGCCCTCTCCAAAGAGTGTCTGTGCGCTGGAGTGGCAGACATGCAGCCGCTTCAGAGTCAGTCTTAAAGATTTTGGGCTCAGCCCCATGGTCTCAGGAGAAGTAGAGACTTTAGCTGGTAACTTGGGCTACCAATACGAACTTCCCTCTGTAAAAGTACGTGAGGGACTGTCCCCAACAAAATCAAAGAGTAGCTAACAGCTTTTCTGTGCAAGGTATCTAAGCTGTAATCACAGTAAAGCATCTTACATTGCATTACAACAGGAAATCCAGTCATCCCTCTAGAAGTCCCTCTCTTCTGCTGATGACACTCCATGTTCTGCATAGCCCCATCGATAGCTCTACAGGACAGATGGTGACACAGATCCCTTCTAGCTAAAGTAATAGCATTAAATTACTCAGAGCAGGGAACCCAGCGAAGCAGATGCACCATGATTAGCAAGAATGCCAGTTACTTAAAGACTTCTATTAAAATAAATCTCTTGGCACAGCAGCACAGCACAGGACGCTGCACATGACCTCACCGTAACCATCAGAGATGAGTAATTCCCATGAATGTCATCTAAATATTGGGCTAGCCTAACCCCCATTTATCATCTGTCCTTCACAACGGGAGGCAAGCGGCTCTAAACCAAGCCACTAGCAGAGGGCTGATCAGTCCTCAGATCCCCTCTCCTGGTCAGGATCTCGCTGTTACTATCAGCTACCAACGTGAAGCACATCTTGCAAAGCCTTAGTCCAGCTAGCTCCACCTGGCACAGCTGACTCAGTTTCTCTAGTGGGATAAAGCTCAGTAAAGAATGAGGGTTGATGGCAATTGCCAATCCCACAACCTGAGGAGTCCCACTACAGCTGGAGGAACAGTGTTCACAGCCCAGGAACACGTAATCCTAGATAAACAGTTAATATGTGCCTTATGGTGTCAGCTGGAGGAACACAACAGCCAGGCTGTTGTGGAAATGACACTTGACCTGTAGTGTTTTGCTTTTGGTGAAGTAAAAGATTATTATCCTAAACCAACAGAGTGCTTCTCCTTGTGCTTGAGCCCTGGAGTAGAGCACAGGCTGCACACAGGCTGCTTACAGAGAGGATCTCTGCAGAACCTCCAGCAGCACTGCAAACAGCTCGGCTGTTTAATTTCTCCCAAACCTGTTTTTATTGGAACTTACTGCTTCGAGCACTGGAGAGAACAGTAAAGACAGGGTAGGTTGCATGGTGATAATAGGCAATGCAGGCATTGTTCTAGCTTTTAAAAATAGATTATAGCTATAATCTTACCTTGTTTACCGCTGATTATTGTTTACAGTACAACCCCTCAATCGAAATAAGCCAGATAGTGACTACAAAAGCTCCACGTGCTCTCCTTTCACCATCAAGTTTCTCAGCATGTTCCAGCAAAGCGTTTAAAACACCGTACCCGCGGCTTTCTGCGACGACCCGTGGGAGTTTTGATTTAGAATTATGAAGACTGACAGCATGATGCTTGGTAGAACTATTGTCTGTGAATAATGATGACATCAATTGTTGGCTGGGAATAATAACCAGAGGATTTGGAGCAGGGCAGGGGGGAGAGTTGTGGTTGGGGATGGAGGTGGGAGGGTGGGGGGTTGTTCCCCTCCAGCTTCCACTTGAAAACAGGTTATTCTGATTGCCCAGACCAATTCTGCTGGGAGAATCCATTAAAATACCACTGAAGTCTGGGGATGTTTTGATCTCGTTTAGACACAGATAACGGATACAAGAAGTTTACAGCTGGTTGAGGGTTTCAGTTAACAGCGACAGTAAAGGCATCTATGTAACCGCTGAACACCAACACGACAGCAAATAACTCCCCAGAGGATCCTGCTAACATACTTGCTCATGCTGCGGTGGCAAGAGAGGCCAAGAAAACATTCTCTATGGCCAATTATACTTCTTTTTTATAGTTTTGAATGCCAAGACCACTACTAATGCCAAGTCAGTCTCCAGAAACAGGCCTGTCCTTTGGGAACCAGAGAAAGCTTAAACGGCCTCATGCAATTCCCCAGACAACGAAAATGCCTGCAGCTGCTTAGGATGGATGACTCCTGCCACCACTGAACAGCCGCTAAGACCTGGTTTCACTACTCAGACTGCTGTTTTCATCGCTTTCTGTTCAGTTTAGGAAGGAAGGGCAAAGGTACCTAAGATGTAAAGGACTGAGCAAGACGACTTAGGCTGGGAGAGACTGAAGTACTTGTTTTCAGTGTTTTCCATGTCAAAAGTTAAAAAACAACCCACCTTCAGCTGGAAATTATTTCAGCTAATTAAGATTTCACTCTTCTAATTGATTTTCCAAAGCGTTACCTTCTTCCCATCACTAGCTGCCTTTCTTGACTGCTCCAGGCAGCTGCCTACCAGCCATCATCTCCTCCTACCTGCAGGCATCATGCAAGAGTGGAAGCTGCACTAAATGCCGGTATGAAAAAGGTACCAGGTAGAGCCTGACCGGTGTGCTGCATGGGACAGCAATCATGTTAGCACTGGGAGAGGCTGCAGGCAATGCAGCCTGTCAGCCTCAGCTACTTAGCTGGGCTTATTGTGTCGATTCCACCACCCCAAATAAATCAGCGTGACAAGAGACACCGAGCTCCAGCCATAGCTGCTGCAAGCCAGAACTAACCAGCAGCTGAAACCAGCAAAGCCAGCAGCAGATACTGGAAAATACCACAAGGTCTGAAACTGAATGCATGGGTTATTCCTAAGACATTTTTCCCAGCAAAGGATTTTGGTACCAGGATAACACATACTGCGAGGAGGTGCATGCACAGGGGTCTGCACGCTTTATCTTCAGCTGTCTCTTGCTGCGGTATGACTCAGCTCTGTGTTCTGTTCACCACTCCTTTCCCAGCATTTGAACTGACATCTAATTCATTACAAGCAATCTGCTTTCACCACTGGCAACCTTCTGCCTGCTGATACAGCTATCTGATAGACCAGGCTCCATTTGGGGTCAGCGGATACTGCAGGTAATCAAAAACCAGGTCTTCAACTACAAAAACAAAATGTTGGAGTATCCTGAAAGTTCATAACTATCACCCTTCCCAAACTGGGTTGTGTTGGTTTATTCTTTTCCAGATGTGCCTGTGAAAGACCTGAAGCACTCCTTAAACTCCTACCACCATACCTGAACACAGAGCTGTTCTCAGGGTGAAGAGAGGGAGCAGAGGAGGTAGTACTATTCCATTCTTCCAGAAACTAAGGAAGAGCACTTCTGATCAGATCAAGAGCAGCATAATTTTATCAGTGCAGAACACGTTCTAAGAGCAGACAGGAAGTTACACAAATTCAATTAAAAATCAAAATCACTCTCACTCTTATTAATGCTCTAGAGGGCTGAAGCAGAACAGCACGCAAGACTTGCTGCTGTCAAAGGCTTTAGTCAGAGTAGACTAGTTCTCTCCCATTAGAGACAATGGAATCAGTAAGATAGCACCAGTTTGAAGAAGGAGAAAGTAACCTGAAGGCAGGAGAAAGTAACCTGAAGGCAGAGAGGGCTACACCTCATACCCAGATCTATCAAATCCCATTTCAGCATCCTACCCAGGACGCAGCAGTCATTTTCACAGGACTTGAGTAGGGACCTCTACCAAAATACAGAACAGCAGTCCTCAGGGAAGACAAAGAGCTTCGCTACTCCTGCTTTGCACGAGTTGAGCACAGTCTTACTGGTTATACTGGAAGGGCAATGTTAAAGGCAGGCAGAGCTAGCAACCCCGTTCCCCCAGCGATGGGTTTTAATATTAGTTTGGTACAAATCAGAAACAACTCACATCAAGTCTGACTGAGAGTCTATAACTACCTGAAAGGAGGTTGCAGAGAGATGGGGGTTCTCTCCTCACAAGTAAAAAGCAATAGGACAAGAGGAAACAGCCTGAAGTTGCACCAGGGAAAGTTTAGGTTGGACATTAGGAAAAACTTCTTCATGGAAAGGGTCACCAGGGCTTGGAACAGCCTCCCCAGGGAGGGGGCTGAATCACCATCCCTGGATGTGTTTTAAAGCCATGATGATCTGGAGCTTAAGGACAGGGTTTAGCGGCAGCCTTGAGACAGCTAGGTTAATGGTTGGACTTGAAGATCTTAAAGGTCTTTTCCACCCAAATGATTCTACAGCTCCTTCCACAACAAAACTGCTAGCAGATGATAAAGGACTTGTGAGCTTTGCTCTTGTTACTCTAAGGCAGGGCTTTCTGTATCTCATATTAAACTGGTACCTTAACAGGGAATCAAGTCCAACTGCAGTGGGATTTCCCTCTCTCTCCAGCAACACTACTCCAGCCCTTTCAAAAGTTGTGGACACGGCAGGCCCGTGGTTCTGTTTACACCATGTGTACCACATTATGAATGCAGGCAACTCTAAACTGCAACATCTGTTTCCATGGCAATGGGACTGCATCAGCAATCCACTGGGTTTAGCTGAGGCCATCTTCAGCGAGGCTTCAGCGCTGCACACCAATCACTACGGTTAAGAGCAAACCAAGTGATGTCACTAGTAACCATGGTGCCGAGGTTTCCGTGTGCTCTTTGAGCTCTAACAAGCATACTTCACGCGTGAAAATTATGTTAATCCAATTAGTGCTGTTCAAAAAACCCTAAAAATACATCAAGGGTCAGCATCAGTACTTATTTAAGGAAAGGAAGGTTAGTTTGAGTCAACAAGATAATGATGAGAACACGAGGCTTTACAACAACGCTTTGACTCGGCACCTCGTTGCATTGTATACATAGGCATGACCCCGGGGAGAGGAGAAAGAAACCTGTTCCTCATCAATGGGTTTATTAAATGAGGTAGAAGAACAGCTGTTTCAAACATCCTCCTCCTAGGTTTGATCAACAGCTGGGCTATGTGTGGTTCTTCATTCCATCTAGGGAGTACCCCTTCCCCCAAACACCAGTGCTTCGCTAGCTTGAACATAAAACTGGGTCTTGAAGAGCTTCCTACTCAGCAAAAACAAATGGAAGGAGTCTTCGAGTAAGCAAGTAGTGCAGCATCTCTGGTGTATAAGCAAATGACAACAGTCACCATCATGGCAGAATCCTGTTCAAGTGTTATGAAAAGACTGCCCCTGGATCAGCTGAATGAAGAGGACACAGCGTCAACATAGAATCATCAGGGATCGGAAGGGACCTCGAAAGATCATCCAGTCCAATCCCCCTGCCACAGCAGGATCACCCAGACCAAGGTGCACAGGAACACAGCCAGGCAGGTCTGGAACGTCTGCAGAGGAGACTCCACAACCGCCCTGACCATCCTGTTCTGATGCTCTGTTACCCTCACTGTGAAGAAGTTCCTTCTGATATGGAGGTGTTTCATAGAAACCAAAGACTTTTGTGACCACGAGCATAGTCTCCTCCAGATCCATGGAATTGTTTATGCTGGAAAAGACCTTTAAGATCATCAGGTCCAATCATTAATCTGCCTGTTCCAAGGCCACTGTTAAACTGTGTCCTGAAGCTTCAGATATCAATGACTTTGAAACACATCCAGGGATGGTGATCACGCGAGAGAGATGACCAACACAACTCACTTTACAGATCAGTGAACCACCTTCACATCCCTGCCTGGCACTGGGTTTGGGAGTGATGAGGAACCACAGCAGTGACTTGGTCTCAGCAGGAGCAGGGCTGTTCAATGCTCTGAAGCTGTGGAGTCAAGCTCAGAACCACCAGAACAACCAAGTTCCTTTTGTCCTTCCTTCTCAAAATAGTCCAGTTTCACTGGGGATATCTGAACACATTAGCTTATTAGGAAGACTATTTTGGGAGTAACTGTAAAGTAATTAGCATCTGTCTTCCCAACCTCATGCTGCACAACTGCAGCTTCCAGGAAGGTTCCCCTTTGGGTCCTTCCCAGCTCTACATGGAGCTGCCATCAGATCAGCTCCCAGCCTGCAGCAGGGATATTATGGGGCTCTTCCCTCATGTTTTCCACGCAAGAATTAGGACTACTACACAGGAGCTGCTGACCTTTTGTCCTGTGCTTCAGTCACTGTGTAATGTTGCCTCCAAGGAGATATTAAACTCACAGGGAAAAAGATGTCACCCACAAAGGGTCTTCCTGGTGGAAAGAAGTACATGTAGATCTGCTTTCTAGGAGATCTATTAGTGTTCAGGAGATCCTGAGTCTATTCCTGACACCCCTTTGCTGTCCTGACAGCCTCACAAAACACCCTCTGGGTTTCTGGCACCAAAGCCAGCAAGCTGAGCTCTTGGAAGACACTGAAGGGATCATTCTCACCCAGCCAGGTGGAGGTTACCTGCATCACACCTGCAGCACCATCATTCTTGGCTGCTTTTCTTATAGTATAAACGACACCCCTAAAAAACCAGGGCAGGTTGGCAGCAGAAGCCCCTGGTTAGGCAGAGCAGAGCTATGAGCCCCAGCAATCTTCACAGATGTTGTGTGAGCTGCAGTGTCTGGATCCAGCTCTAGATATTAATGAAGCTGTTTGTACAAACCCAAGATATTCGGGGGACAATCAAGTGCGCAGGACTATAAATAATTTAGGGCATTAAGAGAACCGTTCCCATGGCCACTCATTAATCATTCTGCCTTACAACGACACCCAGTCACATTCCTACAGAGCCAGGGCTGGATGTGCCAGAGGCACATGAATTAGGCATCGCTTTATTATGGAGATGCCTCAAACTTGTTTACCCCACACGCTTCATCCTTCAACTGTCTGCTGCTCAGGATTTCATCTTACCTTCAGTATTTCCTTCTTAGAGTTGAAATGGATTTTTCACCATATTAACCCTTCCACAGACACGGCCAGTGAGAAAGCCAATCGCATCCTGGGCTGCACTGAGAGAAGCATAACCAGTAGGGTGCAGGAGGTGATCCTCCTCCTCTATTCTGCTCTTGTGAGCAGTACTGTGTCTAGTTCTGGAGCCCCCAGCACAGGAAAGATATGGAAGTGCTGGAATGTGTCCAGAGGAAGGCCACAAGGATGAGTGGAGGGCTGGAGCACCTCTCCTACAGGGACAGGCTGAGAGAGTTGGGGCTGTTCAGCCTGGAGAAGAATGGGAAGATCTTAGAGCAGCCTTCCAGTACCTGAAGGGGGCTCCAGGAAAGCTGGGGAGGGGCTAGTTCCAAGGGCTTAGAGTGGTAGGAACAGGGGGAATGGTTTAAAGCTGCAAGAAGGGAGGTTCAGACTGGAAGGCAGAAAGAAGTTCTTTACCATGAGGGTGCTGAGACACTGGAACAGGTTGCCCAGGGAGGTTGTGGCTGCCCCCTCCCTGGAAGTGTTCAAGGCCAGACTGGATGGGGCCTTGAGCACCCTGGTCTAGTGGGGGGGGTCCCTGCTCCTGGCAGGGGAGTTGGAACTGGATGATCTTTAAGGTCCCTTCCAGCCTGAACCTTCTCTGACTCTATGAATTGCTGTCCCTAGTTTAAAGGGACGTAGAGCAGGTTGCCAACTGCCGTATTGTGAGTCAGACACCAAATTTTAACTCGGGTTGTTCTGGGTCATTTCTCATCCTCTGATTATATCCTTCGATTTTAGGAGCCCGCTGCAGTTATGCACTAACAATAGGCTGGAGGCTAAAACACTGCAGGACTGGCTTAAAGAAATCCCCACCGTTCTCCTAACAGTTAATTCCTGCCTTCAGTTATTTGAGAAAATGGGAAAGTAATCTGGGTCAACTGTCAAAACATTGTCCACATGTCAGAAATACTCCTCCATAAGAACAAACATGGAAAGAAGGGAGAAGGACTTTTGACAGCCACAAGCTCCCTAGGTTTCCCAGTGCTGCGTTCTGTATTAAAACCAGTATGAATCTCAACTTTAAACTAGTTTTTGGGTTGTTGTTCCTTATCTCAGCCTCACTCGGGTTTGTTGAGAGGAAGAGAGAACCTGTGAACTGTCAAGGCAATGCAGGTCGCTACTCTAAAAGCAGGTTTTTAATTCCAGCAGGTATGGAGTAACAGCCAGTTTAAGGACAGTGACTACAATCCAAGCGTGTTCTGCGTTTGCTCACATCTCTGTGCTTTCCTGAACTGACCCTGTGCTCGGGTGTTGCTGTCACCTCTGCAAATTAGTCTGGTAGCACTGGATGTTCCTTGTTCTCCAAGCTAAGCAACCACAAGCATCTTGCTCTCCTTTTTCAGGAGGATCAAGCCCTCACGATCATAATGAAAAGGTTATGAAAACCAGAGGAAGAAGAGAGAACATACGAGTCACAGAAATGAGAGGAAAAGCTTCAAACAGGCTTTTGCTTTAGACTTGTGAATCTTCCAGGGTCTCTGGAGCTGTCAGCATCGTCACCTGCTTTTAAAATTCGAGTATGTCTATCTGTCCAGATGGCCAAGGCATCTGCAAACGAGACAAAAATAATCAGCCATCCTGGTTCTTTGGTGTCCAGAGATGAAGGGTTAGTTTGTTTTCCTCCACTCAATCAATCTTTCACCATCTGCTGAGCCTGCTGGCACTTGCCAAGTGTAGTTAACAGTTTAAGGGACGTGACTTTTGCACCCAGGTATCAGGACATCACCTCAAGCACAAGGTTTTTTAAGTCTGTTCTCCAGTGTTACCTCAGAGCTACACACAAATGGAGGAGAAAACAGGGGGCTGGAGACTGAGACAGGGGACAAGCATGATCCTTTGGAAAGGAGGGCAGCATCGCAGGGCACCCCATCCGCAGTCACGATGGGAGCATGGCATGCTGCAGACACTTGGAAACACGCTCGGATTTTTACAGGGAAGGCAATAAATGCAAAGCCCCGAGGGCCTGGAGAAGAGAAGCTCATGTTAAAAGATGAGAAGAGCCCTGGCTTCCCAGGAACCTGCCTAGGTTGAGCAGACAGTGCTGAGCAGATGGATTATCTTTACCCAACTGCCTCAAACTGGGCCCAGAGTCCCTGCCCAGTTGCGGACCCTCAAAGTGCTGAGTGGCCAAGTGTTAAGTTTATAAGGGTGATGCAGCACCTTAAAATAAATCTCACCTTCAAATGGCACCAGATCTAGGAGAATATCTTTGAGGGAAGGTCATAAGTCCTCGGAGAAAACGAGGAGCGGACTTATTTACAGCAGAGAAAGTGAGCTACGCACACCGATATAAAAGTAAGATTTAATAACAAGAGGGATTCTCTCGTCTTAAGTAAAGGTCAGAAGGGCAGTGGTCTCCAGACTTTCATGTGGAACTGCAGTAATGAATGGTATTAAGATGATAAACGGACTGACCTTTGGCTAATAACACACTGATCCGTCTGACAGACGCATTCGCAGCGTGGAATCCAAGCTTTTAGGAGATAGAGATTTAACATTCAAATGCTTGGTTTTTCTGGGGTGAGGCACAGGGAAAGGCAGGTTCCCTCAACACACAGGCAAAGGAAGCTAGCGATACAGGACCAAAACTCAGCAACAAGGAGCACAAGGCAAAGCCAAGACCTCTGCGCTCTGCAGCAAAGGCTGCTCCCACCCCGAAGATGCCGCCAACACCGCGGGAGAGGTTTCCCATGAAAGGAGGGATATTGATAGTCTAAAATTTAATAGAGAAAACCAATTTAGTTCAGTTCTGCTGGGTAAGTCAAGGGTACATTAAGCCCTGCACTGTAATGTAAAACTAACTTATTTAGGGAAGAATTTAAGTGCTACTTAAAGTGCTGAAGCTACTGTCTCCATAGCTAATAGTTCAGAAGCTGTCTGAGAGCCGCACTGAAGGGACTCGTTGCTCCCCTTCTCCCACCTTCATATTTATTTATTTTTTCAATTAATTAAAAAGCAAATCAGCAGGCAACTCACCTTCTTTTTCACAGCTTTCTACACCAGCCTGGAGAATTTTAACTATGAGAGGAATTCTAGAATACCACGAGCACGCACACGATGATTTATTGCACATCTCGCCTGCCTAGTGACGCAGAGAACCACCAGAGATACCAGATTATAGACCGCACCATTTTAATTCTCCCTTCCAGTAAACACAGTAAATATAAGTACAGGCTGTCCCAGTTTAACAGAAGGATCCTTGGGCTTGACACTGCTTTACATCAAATCTGGTGGAAATTTCTGTTGAGACTTCTAAGAAGAAGGAGGGACTGAGCTCTCATGAAGAGAGATGAAAGGACCTTCCACTGCAAAGCAAAAACCTCCACAGAAGTGTCTTTGAAAAGCAACTGGTTTGAGTCTGAGATCCCTGACCACTTGGCTTCCACAGAAAGGGTTCCCAGAGCAACCGAATGGACCAGCTGCTTCACCTCTGGGTCAGGAGGTCCTCCCAGAAAACTTTCATTCTAGCAAAGTTATTTGATTGCTCTGAAAAGAGCAACTTTACAGTTACCCGTTTGATGTTGAATGGGGGTCTGCACTCATGAACTGAAGTTAAATAAGTGATCAACCTCAGGAGCATCCTTAATTAAAGCTTGCTGAAACCCTTGAGGAGTAATCTCCTTTTTTATACTGTTGGAAAACTGCTTCTTGTGGGACCAGGCTGACTAATGGCACCAGCAGCGACACCACACCGTAAACAACCCATGTCTTTGAAACCAATCCTTTGCTTTGAAGAACCGCTCCTCTCCCCGGGAACTACTTTTTAATCACTCAGTTCTCCACTTCAGCCAAAGACTTCTAAGAAATGCCTCTGCACTGCTGTTTTCGACAGATTCCTCAGCTTGTTCCCCTAAGGGCAGGCTCAACATACCCATCTCGCCGCTCCTGTGGCCTCCTCAAGTGTTTCAGAGGAAAATAAAAGGACAGATGTGAAGCACCTTCTCACTCTCTGCAAAGAACGCAAGTCAAGCTCCCGGCTGCTCTCTCCCCAGCACCGGTTGCAAAGACAAAACCTCCACTTTCAAATCAAACTGAAGAAAAAGGCCGTTTGATAGCACGTTCCCATTGAAGCCGGCAGGAATCCTTCCACCCATTTCAGGGAGCAGATGGCTGTGGAATACTCAGACTTTTAACCACCACGTTCCACCCTCAGTGGGTTTGCTGATGTTGCTATTTCTTTTATGTCAAGTTTGAGTTTTGCTAACTTTTCCTCTTGTACTACTTGTGCACACAACGTGGTAGTCACCAGCTTGTCGTGTACTGCTCCAGCTGCATTGCCAGTGTAGCCCCAGTAGGTACAGAGAGATCAGAAACACACTTGGCACCAGCTATTGCATCTGATCTAAGAGGAGCTGCAGAAAATTAGAGCAGGGAGGAAGCAGAGCTGGGTGGCAATTCAAAGGGGTAGTTCCTGGAGCAGTGAACTTCCCCTTGCATGAAATCTCAGGGGCTTATAGTGTCCTTGACACTGAGGTTTGGCCAGAATCCCTGTCCAGTGAACACAGAACCCCACGTTTTGCATCAATGAAATGAGCATTTCAACTTCTCAAAGGCAAGAGCAAACTCATCCCCCTGGCCAAGCCCTCCACTCCTCACAGGGGACCCCCATGAACACTCCCCAGTTAATGATTCACCCTCTGTGAATTAAGAATTACCTTCTTAATCAGCTCATCATCCCACATGCTCTGCTGCTCCCTGTAAAGTTCTGCATTGCTAATACCCTGCATCCACCAACCAACTCCTCGTCCAAAGCAGATCAGACACTTGTGGGAGAAAAAGCCACCTCAGAACAGTGTTTTCTCTTTCATGCCAACACTAAACACACAAAGAGGAGCTGTTTGTGTCAGAAAGAGGGATCTGACTGCTCTTAATGGACACTGTGCCCTGTTTTCACAGTCAACCCCAAGTGCACGAGTCCTGTGAGGAGCACAGTGGGATGGGCAGGGGAAAAGAGAACAAGGCTTTAGGGCTTTGGGTTTTTGTCTTGAACTCCTTTCAGGTTTTATGTCCAAGTCGATTTTTCTAGCATCGCTGAATCCTGCCAGAGAAAGCCGAGCTCTACTGCAAACTCAATATTAGATGCGTGGTTTGCTGGATGAGCAAAATTAAATGTTATTTAAGGCGTGGGACAATGAAATAACACTTCAGATTCATTTCCTTTGAAAACGGCTCCTGGTTGCGATTGGAACACTGGGAGAATACGGGCACAGAGGATTTGAATTACAAAACCCCCCAACATTTTAATTAACTGCTTTATTGAAGATGGGGAATTCAACGAAAATTCCCATCAGTAGTCAGAAGGCTATTAAAAGTAATCTAAGTTTCATGCCTAAACTGATGACTATCTGTTTCACAGCAGAACATTAGCAAAGAAATATTACGTCTCGATTTTTCATCTGCCCTGCACCCCAAAGTCAAAGTTTTGTTTTCATACAATCACAGAATAATCCTGGTTGGAAAGGATCTCCTAGATCCCTGAGTCCAACCCTCCCCACACCAACTCCAAATCTCAATCCCTGAGAGACTGACAAACACAACCTGACCCCCTCCATGCTGCCACTCAAGCAGGGCGTGAAGCACCATGGCTACACAGTTCTTCAACACCTCCAGGCAGGGGGACTCCACCACCTCCCTGGGAAGGTCTTGACAGTGCCCAACCACTCTTCCTAAGATCCAATCTAAACCTTCCCTGCCTCAACTTCAGGCCACTGCCCCTGCTTCTGTCATCAGTCACCAAGGAGAAGAGGCCAACACCCACCTCTCTACAGCCTCCCTTCAGGGAGTTGCAGAGGGCAGTAAAGTCCTCTTGCAGACTCCTCCAAACTAAACCTGTCCAGCTCCCTTAGCCCCTCTTCATCAGTTCACCCTCTCAAATGTACTCTGGCACTCCTTTTCCTCAACCAAAGAGGAGAAGCCTTTGTTTTGCAGCTGGAACTTGCATGGCCAGTAATCACAGCCCAAGTGAGAAACAGTGGCTGCTTAAACCCTGCAGCTTGATCACTTCCCAGTAGGTAACCACAAGCTTCAGTTCTTTTTTCCATAGAAACATGATAAAAATCATCTGTGAGACGCTGTTCCCCCCAGGTAGGGCAAAGCAGAGGTTCTCTAATTCATCAAGAGAAGAAAAGGCAAGAAGTTTGTATGGCGGGCAGAACTGTCACTGACCTGTATCATGTAGAGCTGAGCGATGCGATACTCCTCCACGCTCATCGGAAGAGGGATTCGATATTCCTTTATGAGCATTTTGAATAGGGAAAAGAAACCTCTTGTCTACTCAGAAACACACTCCAGGTGATTTTAGTAAAGGCTGCTTAAATAATGGTAAGGAAATGCATTGAGGATCCCTGAAAGAGAAAGAGAAAAGAGATGGGAGGGGGGAAAAGCCGAAGAGCAGCAGTTATTTTCCATTCTTATTGCAGAACATCCTGTTAGGAAAAAAACCCAACCCAATGACAACAGGCAAACATTAATTTTGGTAATAGCTATAAGCTTCATAGCAGAAAGAAGAATCCCTGGAGTGCTACCAGCCCCTTGGCATGGAACTGAACAGAACCTTTCCGAAGAATTTTGATTTGCTCCAGGGAATCCCATCAAAGCGATTACCCTCCCGACCTTTGCCACCCTATCAATCAGACTTCCCCATGCACGAGCATCTCTCCACGGAAGGGATGCGACAAAAGCTCTAAATGAATAGGCAGACCTTCTGCTGCCTGACAATAAAGCATCTCCCCAGCGTCAGCAACACACCGGAGCCGCGACCGCTCAAAGCTATCAGGTTTTATCCTCTCGCATTCATTCGGCGGCAAGAAAAGGCGATAATTAGACTTCCTTGGCCCTTGGTACCTTCACGATGAAGAAAACGATCAGAATTCTAACAATAAAGCCAGCAGGAATGTACTTTTCTTCCCTGCTTTATTCTCAATTGTTGTCTTGGTGGGGTCCCTTCTCTTTCAAGCACTGAAGTAGCCTAGAGGCAAAATCTTCCTGGCACTGCTCTTGATGCCAGATGCATTTTCACACTCCCCCTGCATCAGAATCCAGCCAGAGATCAAACCACACCAGGAAAAAGAAATAAAACTCATATAAAACAACGGCAACTTATCTAGAGGATTAAACCACAGTCTGGGAACCGGGAAACCGTAACCGCTATCGACAGGCCTCAGCGCCGCTCGGTGTTTGCACAGCACTTCACCAACCTTTTATAGGGTTTAGAGAGGTCCAAGCACATGCCCGTAGGTCACAGAGCAACCAGGGACAAAACTCAGCCTACTGACTTCTTGTCTCTGCAGTGCTCAGAGGGCACTGTAACCTTTCCACCTCGCACCAGAGCTGACCCACCGCTGAGTTTCCGCAGGGTCTCTGCTGACCGCATCCCGATCGATGGGTCTGCTTGACCCAGACTTGAGGGCCCCCGTGCTGTGAGGTTGTTCACTTGCTGTCATTCCAAGAGCTGCACTTTTATCTTGGCAGCGCAGCCAACCCGGCCTGGACTGACTCTTCTGGAATTGCTACCCGTCTGCTGCTGCATCATCTAAACCAGTTATTTTCAAATCTCATTCTCCGCTTCATTTTATTGCTGTCAGAGCAATCTGTGTGCGTGGAGGGATCAAAAAACCCAACCAAACCCTAGATTTTTATCCTGGCAAACCCTAATGAGAATCAAAGGATCACTGAGGCTGGAAAACCCCTCTGAGCTCAGGCAGCCCAGCCCAGGACCTAACATCACCAGAGTCACCTAGACCAGGGCACTGAGTGCCACAGCCAGGCTGTCCTTGAACACCTCCAGGGATGGGGACTCTACCACCTCCCTAGGCAGCCTATTCCAGCTTTTGATCATCCTCTCTGTGAGGAAGGGCTTCCTAACATTCAACCTACCCTGCCCTGGCATCTTCAGGCCATGCCCTCTCATTCTGTTGCTGGTTGCCTGGGAGAAGAGCTCAAACCTCACCCATCTACAACTTCCCTTCAGGCAGTTAGAGAGCACAATAAGGCCCTCCCAGCGTCTTCTCTTCTGTAGGCTAAACAACCCCAGCTCCCTAGCCTCTCTTTATAAGACCTTCCGTCCAGTCCCTTCCCCAGCCTCGTTGCTCCTCTGCACCCACTCCAGCCCCTCAATCTCTTTTTTCAAGTGAAGGGCCCAGAACTGCTCCCAGTACTCGAGAAGAGACCTTGCCAGTGCCCAGTACAGGGGGAGAATGATTGCCCTAGTCCTGCCAGCCACACCAGTGCTGATCAAAGCCAGGATGCCATTGGCCTTTTGTGCCACCTGGGCACCATGCTGGCTCCTGTTAGCTGGTTGTCAACCAGTACTCCCATAGTCAACCTGTACTCCCATGCATAGAGCTGATGGATCCAGAGGCATGGGCTCGGTTTTCTGCCTCAAATAAACCCACCAGAACAAGCAGAGATATTCTCATTAGGTGGCTTTTAATTAGCAGCATGGCCAAGAGCAACGGGAAGAACCAGATGGATGGATCTTGAGCACCAGTCCCCTATCCACAGTGGTGTAATCCTCAGATCCCAACTTCTTGGGAGCTAATGGCAGCAGGAGGCTCAGCACTTAGCTCTGCTTTAGAGATCTTTGAAATTCTGATTTAAAAGCTCCCAACCCTTCCTTCCCAGGTCCCCAAACGCTCTGAAAGCGATGCTGCTCCCCCGACGAGGACATCAGTCACGTCTGCATTGGCTGCTTGCTAAAAACAGGATATTTCTATCGATTGGAAAGAGATGAATAAAACAAAAAATAGAACCTTAAAAGCAATAAAATGGCAGGAAACCAGTGCCGAGATGGAACAGATGTGTTCGTAATGAAGTGCCAGGCAGGTAATAATTCAGATGGCCACGACACGAGAGGGTTTATTGCATTACAGGCTGAAAAACTCCATCGGTTCAGCCTCAAGCAAGCACAGCAGTGGCCACTAGCAGCGGCCTCGAAGCGCTCAGCGTGTGGAGCTTGTCTAGTCCCAGCAGTGGGCCAGCTCCCTGCCTGCTTCTTACCAGAGCTGAGCTTTTGCTGTCAAATTCCCCTTCAAGGAAGCTTCCTCCTTTTCTCTGTGTGTCTCCATGATGATGTGCCTGCTGGAATGGTGATGCTCTCCAAAGCTCCTCCGGCAACCACCTGCTTCAGCTACTGCAACCAGTCCCCAAAAGTTGGGTAGAAAATAATCGTGGAGAGATACTGGGCAACTGCAAAACCCTAACTCAAGCTCACACTGAGGAGGTCCCCAAGGAAAGGCAGCTGGGATCAGCAGCCTGACCCCCAAGGAGGCACGAAGGGAACAAACCTGACTAAGTCACCCTTTTTTTGTTTAAGCCAGACTGGTCTAAAGTAGAAATCATCCATCGAGCTCAGTTTCCCTCTGAGCTGAAAAGACCCTGCCCTAAACCCTCCAAGAGCAGCAGGCATGGCAAACACAGGCTGTCACCAGTTCAGGTGTTGGAGAACACCATGGCAGGGGGACGGAGGTGATATAATCACACTTTCAGACAACTCACTGAGGGCAGGGACTTCCTTCCAAAGTCTTGGGACACTGCAGTGAATCAGAGCCCATCAGCGCTGCTTACTGTGTTCTTCAAACAAGCACAGAGGTTTAAATGCTAGGGAAGAAAAAGGAAGTCCTTCAGGAAGGACTCGAATACTGGGTCCAGTTTGAGGCATCACAGGATATGAGGCAAACTGAGGTGTTGGAGTGAGGACAGAGAAGGGTAACAAAGCTGGGGAAAGGACTGGTGAACAGGTCTGATGGGGAGAGGCTGAGGGAGTTGGCTTTGTTTGCCTGAAGAAGAGGAGGATGAGAGGAGACCTTACTGCTCTTCAGAGCTGCCTGAAAGGAAGGTGCAGGGAAGCCGATATTGGCCTCTTCTCCCAGGGAACTAGCAGCAGAACAGGAGGAAAAGGCCACAAGCTGCAGCAGGGGAAGTCTGGATTGGAAACTAGGAAAATGTCTTTAGTGGAAGAGCAGTTAAACACTGGAACAGGCTGCCCTGGGCGGGGGTGGAGTCCCCATCCCTGGAGGCACTCAAAAGGCCAGTAGTTGTGGCACTTGGAGACACGGTCTAGTGGCCATGGAGGCGTTGGGTTGAAAATAGGACTTGATGATCTTAGAGGTCCTTTCCAACCTTAATAATTCCGTGACACAGATGTGGAAAAGAGGCATCAACCGCCCTGCTGTATCCCTGGAATTCACTCGTGCCTGACGTGCCAGGACAAGCTAGCAGCCGGTGCTTTCCCAGCAGCTGGACTGTGGCTGCCCAGCACCACGCTGGACTTTAGGTGGGATTGCCAAACCCCAGTGGCTGCACAAGTGGGAGCAGTGGCTGCCCAAGGCTGTTTGAAAAACTCAGCTTGCAGCCAGTTTCAGAAAGAGGAAAACAATGGTGACGCAGGACATTTCCAGACTGGCTGCTATTTCTGCTCTAGCCAAGTGGCACATTTGTACCGGCCCTTATTCAATTTTCTACACAGAGCTGTAGTAACTGTGAAAGCCAGGCGCATAATTTTATACCTCAATTATTTCAAAATCAGCTTCTCAAAGCATCATAATTACGCTCCAGAGTCAATATCCTGCTGCGATGAGTCAGGTCCACCTCTGAGTTATTGCTCCAGGCTGTCTGAGGGCTCACGACACCGCGTGCGGCAATTACTGATGGTTTTATTTTAACAATAGCAACCTCGAAGAAAGTGACCTTTTCTTAAAGTCAGGGGGGCTTCTGGGATCTGCAGAAGCTCAACAGATAGAGATGCAGCTTAACCTCTGAACTTGATGTTTGGGGTTGTCGCTTTGGGAACACGAAGGCCAGCCTCTCTGTAACTAAATAAGGTAGCAGAGGACCGATGACAATTGACAGCTAATAATTACAGAGTGAGAGCGTGTGAAGGGTGTTTACGTTGTGCTGCTGGAGTCCTGGGGGCCAAGCAATGGCCAGGTTTCACAGTGACCCTGAAGGGTATGGAAGGTGAGTAGGACAGTAAAAATCCTGGCTCTCAATGTATCAGTTGGGAGAACCACTCTCATCAGTGGGTTCAGGACACAGAAGGGCTGTTACCACCCTGTTCCCGGCTGTGTTGTTATGGAATCACCGAATCATTGAGGCTGGAAAAGACCTCTGAGCTTATCCAGCCCAGCCCAGAACCTAACATCACCACATCAGCCAGACTAGGGCAGCTAAGGGCCACATCCAGTCTGTCCTGGAATCTACTACNAGAGCAGCTCTCCTGGCTGTCAGCTCTACAACCCATTTTTGACCAGTTCACATTTTCCATGCCCAGGATGCTGAGACCTTTTAGGGCTGGAACGAGCTACACCGCAGCAGCAACAACCCCCACGCTGTGTCACGGCTGCCTGTTCAAGATAGAGACTGAGCTTTCCTTCTGGGAAGGAAAAAACCCATCACACAGGGTCACACAGCAGCCAGCAGCAGAGGCAGGTACCACCCTGGGTCTCAGGTTCCTATCAGCTGCTGTTAAAGGCTCTGCTGCCTTCTGAAGTAGAGAAAAACGTCCCCTCTGAAAGGTCACACTCGTGAGGTAAAGATCGATGGGTTTGACTCAGCTACTGAGCAATTCTCCTTGCAATATTTTTACATAACAACACAAACTCTGAAGGAAGAATAATTAACGGTAACAAGTGCAAGGAAACCAAGTGAACCGCGTAACGGCAAGAAGGTGAGCAAAGGCATCACCTGGAGACCTCACCTACCTCCCTCAAAGACTTTCTTTAGGTTCTCTACATCTCCTTTATCCCCCAAGAAGGTGCTGCCTTGAAGAAAGCTGTGTCAAGGAGAAGTTATCATGGGTCCCGAAGTGGATCAACCGCTTGGGCTACGGGGAGCAGCACATCAGGCTCAGCAGCCTGGCTACCTTCCCTCTCCTGCAGAATTCCCTGAAGGAGGATACGAGGCCCTCGCTGCCTCAATTGGAAGCGCCGCATACACACTGCGCCTGGATTTATTTATGCCATTCGAAGCAGCAGCAGAAATGGGAAATGGATTCTGAGGACCCGAGTCAGCATTTTTTAAAAGCAGCCTCAACACTTGCACCTTGATTAATGCGGCACTTTCCCTCCTGGCCCCAAAGCAGTCTTGCTCAGCTTTATCTACCCAGATGATGACTGCTGCAAAGTCCATTCCCTGTCTGTCACTCTGATCCAGTTTGCCCCATGGTGGCCCAGCCTCCCAAGAGATGATCCCCAAGAGCAACTGCAGAGCATTGTTGTCGAACCCCCTCATCAACCCTCCTTCACTGGCTTTGCCTACCTGATCCTTGGCAAGGGCTGCAGCACTCAGAGCCTGCGATGCATCGCACCGACCTGCCACTGTGCTGCCGCCTCGCTGAGAAGGTACTGTGAGAGAAAGAGGAACTTGGTGCTTTGTGAACGCGCTAGTTCACAAAGCCGATACCGGCTAGAGCGCAACTGTCTCATCTGATCACATGAATGACTACAGCTATGTAAAGGTCACGGGGAAAATGCAATTGATGAGAAGATGAATATTGAGCGCTCATGTTTTGCCATTCCCTTCCCTTCCCTCCTCTCCCAAAGCCAAACTGACCTCTCCAGCAGGGCTGTTTTAAGCAATATTCACACTGAAAGGTTAAACCTCCCCCAACATTTCCATTCATGAACTTTGTGGGTGCTGTTATTTGCCCTAACACTCACACTATGCTCAGGTCACTCTCTCTCACGCACGTGACAAAGGCAAGAGGCACGACAAGCTTTTTTAACTCAGCAGTTTTCATAGCACAGGTCAAACCTGCTGCCTGACAGCTAAGCAGACTCTACAACTCATTAGACCTTGAGGAATAATAAAAAGTAATCCAAAGTTAAAGCTCAGAAGTGCCTGTGCTCACACACTCACTGCTTGAAGGCTCTGTTAGTAACGAACGTTCTCTGTCCTGGCCCACCTTCACTGCACATCGAATCCCTCACCATCTTCAGGACTGAGCTTAGCTCACATCCAACAGGGAATGGGCAGCTAATGAACATTTGCCCGTTACTGCAAAACCACTACATGGTTCATCCCAGCGCTGGAGAAGCAGCGGCGGGTGACTGAGGTTGAGCTGGGGAAGCTCCCTGCGCCTGCTCCTGTGGGAGCTCCCTGCGCCTGCTCCCATGGGGCCTAAGTTAACAGAGAAAGAAGTAGGGAGGGGGAAGAGGAATATGCAAAAATACACATATAAATCAATTTTCCTCGGGTGTAAACCTCAGGGCGAACTCAAGAGCTCTCTCGAATGCAGATAGCGCTGCAAGAGGCTGAGGATGAACCTCTGCTTGACAGGAGAGACACGGAACGAGTCGCATTTACAGTACTTGATCTTTTTTCCATTATTAGATACAATTTGACGTCACTTACAGAATTTAAGAGCTCATTGTAAAGCAGACGTTTATTACAACAGAAGGATGGAATCAGTCCAAATGCAATATAGCTACACTGAAGCTATTAAATCTTGTTACAGTTCACTGGGCAGCCAAATACTAGCTCGAAGCAACGAGAGGGAAAAGGGGAAGGAAAAAAAGAGTAGGAAAAAAGTGACAATGCAAAGCCTGGGTACACCCCTACCCTCACAACTTTTTCTCCTTCAGCATTACAGGATGTTGTAGTGTTTCTTCATCCTTTCCATTCCTATCACTCTTTTAGCATCTAAGGAGAAGAAAGACTTCACTTCCTTCTGCTTTGTCAGGGATGCTGCGGTGTGGAGAGATCCAGCCCTCTCAGCTCACACTCTGACTTCAAGAGGATGAGGTGAAGTCCCTCAGCTTGAACTTTGGCTGCAAAATGAACGTTTCAAGTGCTTCCATGCCCAGAGGTTACAGCCTAATAAACTAATAACGAAGCCATTAAAAGAACTAATATGCACGCTCGAGTCACAGATGAGTTCAGAAGGAAAGACAAACCAGCCTCTAATCCTTTTGCTGATGCTGGGGATAAAGCTGAATATTAAACAGAACATCTGAAATGAAAGGTTAAAAATTTCCAAGGAACAGAGCAGCCCCAAAACCCAGCGCCCTGTGGCCTCACCACGGAACCATCGCAACCCTCTGCTCAGCTGAGCCAACGGGATGGAGCAGACCCTGCTTTAGCAGGATCCTCCGAGCCCCAATCCCTCGGCGTTACGTGCTGAGAATAGGCAGAGATTACCCACACACGCATCGATACATATAGACGTGTAATCTGTTTTATATATAGACGCTGATAGATACACACACAGAGAAACAAAAATAACAGCAGCGCTGACAATGCGCTGAGTGCAGCCTGGTGGCTGCAAACAGACTGAAAACTGCTGGCAGCTGAAGAACCCACAATAAGGAAAAATCTCGGCGATGCTACAGGCATCCTGCAAGGGATGGGATTTTCCTTCCACTTGTGACACCTCCTTTAGCTGAGCTGTGGGAGCAGGAGGGGAGAGGGGATGCTGCCCCAGTTCAAAACATATCAATACGGCTAATTTCCAAGCCAGACTCCCTGAGGGGTTGTTGGATTTGCAGTTCACGTCTCTGGGTGCTACAGCCTCTCATCAAGAAGAAGCAGAAGGGAGCTTGGTGCAGTCCCCACCAGCTGGATCAAGGGTTTACTTGCATTAAGTAGTGAAAAGCCAACAAGCCCAGCCATGCTCTTAAAGCCCTGTGGAATGAACTTTTTACCCAGCTAGTAGCAACAATGCCAGTAGAACTGAGGTGTGCAAAGAAGCCCAAGGGTGAACCAGGTCAAGGGATCACCTCACCTCAAGACAACATCCACAGCAGCCCTCTCCTCCTCTCCATCAGTTGCTGGACTGAAAATGACAGGGTTTTTATTGCAACAAGCAGCTCAGGAATTCATGAGAGCTCCCACTCTTTAATGTCACCAGCTACTAAACATGAACATAAGAAAGTGAGGGTACGAAATCTCAAGAGCAGGGAAGCTGAGAGGCAAAATCCCTGCAATCCACTGCTGACCAGCTCACCCAGAGGGTCCTCAGGCACCCACCTGAGCACAAACGCAGCCCAGATCTACCATGCTCTGAGTTGAAGAACCTTACAGCTAAATCTGCTCACGATACAGCACGATTGAGCTGTTAAGTGAAACGACTAGAAATGAAGGAAAACACTTCAAGCTAGAGAAACAAGGGATCTCGGAGTCCCACCGATCCACACCTCTAAGACCAGTGTGAACCACAGCAGCCCTAAGGAAGGAGAAGCATCACCTCATGTCTTTCCTGGGACTCCTGTTGGTATTACCTGTGCATGATATTCACCAACAGCACAAGGCAGCTGATGGCTACTCACTCTGAAACCCACTGCAGCCTTATCTCACCTCACCCAGAATGGCAACCACAGCACTGGCTCCCCATTTCACAGCTTATTCGTGGGCCCTTGCACTCATCTCTTCCCAAGGTTATTCTGAATTTTAATCTCCGAGTACTTACAGATCCACTAAAGGTGCTTTGAGTCACGGAAACAATACTTGAGGATTTGAGTCAACACCAGGCAGACCCTTGATTTCCCCCCTCAGTAACTCCCGGTTCAAACTGCAACGGGAAAGCAACAGCCACTCCGCTTCTTCAGTAGTTACAGTCGAGATGGAAATACCATTTTATTACCTCATTTATTCAGCTATCACGTGGAAAAGGGAATGAACACTCAGAGCTGCTTTTAAAGAAGCTCATTTCACGGAGGGAAATGCTGTACCACTGCAAAGCCCGTCTTAAGAGCCCTGTAATACCGGTTTCATTAGGCTGAGGTTTGCCTGGCCTGAAGGCAAAATAAGGAGAGAGAAAAGAAATCCCACTCAATCAGAAGAAACTTGTAATGACACTGAAAATTCTGGCATGGGAAGCAAGAGAAACACAGTAGTGAGGGGCGATGACTAATACTGCAACCGAGCTGGAAAGCAAGAGGCCGTGAGCAGTAAATGTTTAATATCTCCGTCACGTCTTTCATCCCTAACACCAACAGATTAACAAGGTTTCTTGTGGCTGGGTAATTTCTTTGGAGTTCTGATCTCGGGTAATAATGACACGGAGGATTTTCTAAGTGCCTTTGAAAGTTGTTTTGGAAGTGTTGGGGGTTTGTTGGGGTGGGTTTGGTTTTTTTTGGGTAATAAAGGGAAAGGAATCGCTGGCCGCTCTCGGATCGCAGCAGGGTAATGAAAGTGCACAGATAATCAATAGCCATTTCCAGTCTGTTATTCTGCACCTTCGGGGCTGCTGTTATTTTACCCCCTCTCCCATCCTTCATCCCACAGACAGAGTGATGAAGCATTTTTTCATCAGCGGATCTTAGCGCTTCTGCAAAGCATCCTGAACGCTAACCACAACACAGAACCCCAACGTCTAACGACACCGCCGGGACGTACAGGGTTCTCCAGGCTGGTTCAGTGAAGGGTACTGCAAACTGAGGCAGAGGAGAGCAGAATGAAATACCTGCCAGACCGGTGGAGTTTCTTTTTGGCTCTGGGTAACGAGTCGTTGGGTAATCCCTGCTGCTTATCCCTCAGCTTCGGAAGAGGAATCACAGACTGAGGGGCGCTGGGAGGGACCTCTGGAGATTATCTAGTCCAACACCCCTAGTAGAGCGGGATCCCCTAGAGCAGATCCCACAGGAACAGGCCCAGGGGAGTTTGGAGTGTCTCCAGAGGCAGACACTCCACTACCCCACTGTGTCAGGGCTCTGCTACCCTCTCTGTAATAAAATGCTTCCCTATGTTGTAACCGAACCTCGCATGTGCCAGTTTATGCCTATAACACCCTAAGAAGGGTCAGGCTTCTACAAGAGGCTCATATCTGCCTCTGCCTTCCCAGTGGAGAACACACACCAGCCCTGAAAATCCGATACCACCACAACCATCCATCTTCAGAGTCCCACAACACAGAGAAACCTCCAACCCCAAGGCAGAGGCCACCTGTAGTAAAATCAATCATAACACAACACCCTGAGGCAGGATCAGACTAGAAGAGGCCAATTACAGCACAGACAACGACACTGTCCCTCCCAGGAGGGCTGACAGCTGCACCTTTGTGTATTTCACTTGTCTGTGAGCTTTTGTGCACACCAGGTAGGGCATGTTTCAACACAGCACCTATAAACCCTTCGTGAGGTTGAGCTGGGGGCCATCAGCACAGTCTTGCATTTCTTTTACTTTCCTGACGTGCACTCCAACCACTCCTTCCATCACTTTGCTGTGAAACAAGATGGGATGGAACTGGGAAAGAAAGTGACACCGTGGAAAGAACACGAGCACCGCTGGCCAGCCTCCGTCCCAGTAATAAATGAGGAATTTGCCGCAAGCCAAGGGCAGGAGCAGTGCCTGAGGAGACAAATGCAGGTGCTGGCAAGACGAGAGGAAACGGCGCTGTTTAACTGAGTCACCCAACCTGAGTAAGCACACGCACAGCACAGCGGCTGCTCCAGTCCTGTGAGAGCAGCAGTGGCTGGCTGGTGCCCAGCTCTACTCCCTGCAGCCATCCCACAGTGTTTTATAGATGCACGAAAGCTCTGCCCTGGCCTCAGCAGCTGGGGCGACGATCGTTACTCATCATTTGCAGGGAAATTGAGGTAGAGAGAGAAAAAATATCTAGATCAGCACCCAAGAGAGAATTAACGATGGAACAGATTCAGCAGTTTTTGAGTCCAGTTTCTGCCACAGAACGTATTTATTTTCATTGAATCATTTATTTTGGAAAAGACCTTTAAGATCGAGTCCAACCATTAACCCAACTGTCCCAAGGCCACTGCTAAACCCTGTCCCCGAGCTCCAGACCTCCACGAGTTTTAAACAAGTTCAGGGATGGCAACTCAACCCCCTCCCCTGGGTAGCCTGTTCCAAGGCCTGATGATGCTTTCCATGATGAAGTTTTTCTTAATGATCAACCTAAACTTCCCCTGGGGCAGCTTGAGGCCATTTCTCTTGTTCTGTCACTTGTCTCTTGTGAGAAGAGACTAACTCCCACCTCTCTACACCCTTCTTTCAGGTCTCCTCCCAATCTCCTTCTCTCCACACTAACCAGCTCCCCTCTTCCAGCTTGAAACCATTCTCCCTGCTCCTACCACTCCAAACCCTTGGAAACAGCCTCTTCCCAGCTTTCCTGGAGCCCCCTTCAGGGACTGGGAGGCTGCTCCAAGATCTCCTCAGAGTCTCCTCTTCTCTCCAGACTGAACAGCCCCAGCTTTCTCAGCCCGTCCCCATAGGAGAGGTGCTCCAGCCCTCCTCTGGACACGTTCCAACAGCTCAATCTCCTTCTTGTGCTGGGAGCTCCAGAACTGGACACAGTACTGCAGATGGGGTCTCATGAGAGCAGAATAGAGGAGGAGGGTCACCTTCCTTGCCCTACTGGTCACGCTTCTCTCCATGCAGCCCAGGATGCAGTTGGCTTTCCGGGCTGTGAGTGAACACTGCCAGCTCACGTTGAGATTTTCCATCAATCGATACCCCGAAGTCCTTCTCCTCAAGGCTGCTCTCAGTCTGTTCCCCACCCAGCCTGTCTTTGTGCCTGGGATTGCCCTGGTCTCCCCAATAACCAACTCCATTCCGCAAGAACAAATTGCAAAGACTGGGTTCTTTGCTCCTCTTACCAACTGCCTTTGGCTCTCTATCATTACCACCTCAGTGTTTGGGATAAGCCCAGTCACAACCAACCACTCAGCCCCTTTCCTCTTCTGCAAGGACTACAGATCTCCCCACTGCTCCCACAAACAAGGGAAGAAAAGGGTCAAGATCAAAAGATGCTCAAATTCTCACTTAAAGCAATATCCTCAAATCCCTGTGCACATACTGCTGGCTGTGGATAACATTATCTATCAGATGTAATTAAGTTGTGCTCTGAACCCAACAGCAGCATTAATAATACCTTGGGAATCGCAACCCAAACTGCCTTGGCAGCTGCCAATTCCACAAGACAAAGCTCTGAAGCTCTTATTCTGGTCCGTTTGGCTATTGAACTCCTCCCACAGCCTCTCAGCCGCCACTGGTTTCAAAAAGCCAGAGATTTGGCTTTGTTCAGACTCCTCTCCAAGAACCAATTCTCTTTCCTATGGAGAATTGCTGGATGCAACGAAGCATCCGACAGCCACAGCCCACATATTGTGGTTTCAGCTCAACAAGGCAAGCAGAGAGCTTTCCCAAGGGCTGATTTCTCATGTTCCTTGAGGACTCTCGTGTGGAGTTTGATGTGGTTTTATTTCTCAAATTAAATGGGATTTCAACTGTCTCCTCTAACTGCAAATTAAACTACTTTACAAGTCAATCAGGGTGTCCTCAACAAGGTGTCACTCTGCACAGAGGAGACAACAGAAAGCGAGTCAGCGAGGATCAGAACAAACAGAAAACTCTGCCTCCTGCCTCAGAAATCCATTCAAATGATTTTGCTTCTCTCTTCCCCAGCCGAACTGTGGCTGGAGGGTCCTTTTTACAACAGCTCTTGGAAAAGCAAATCCACAAATGGTTACGGCACAAGCTTTTCCTTTGCGTTGGATGTGCCATAGAATGGAAACCTTGTTGTTCCCTACAAGGCTGGAGCTTCTATGTGAGACTGGCAGCAGCTGTGGAAGCAAAGCTCAGAGCAGAAAGCAACAAACCCTTTCAGTTCAGGTTACAGCGACAGAGCTAAAGAGCTTGACCCAGAAGAACAGCCAGGATGAACTGCACAGTCCTTACTATGGAGAGGCCAGTTGTTTCACACCTTTACAATTTCTCCATCCCCACTGTTCTAGCTTTGCCTGGCAGCTCTCAGATAACAAGAGTATTGCACAGCCTTTGCAAGAGCCACTCATGCCCTTCTCTAAAGGGCATTACAGCTGTATTTATATCTGACATCAATCTGCTTTGTAAACAGTGACCTGATTCAGGGTCTGGACTTTATTACCAGTGAGAACACATGGGGATGCTGGCCCCTAACGGAGAGCACCAGAGCTGCCTGACCACAGGAAGAGATGCTGCTCCTTGCCTGCCGCAAGTGTGATGGTATCTCAAAGCCTCTGGAACTGGAAGCTGGAAAGTCAAAACCACTAGAGGTTTTGGGGTATCCAGACAGGTAAGAGTGGAGGTGGAGGAGCCCAAGGGCTTCATCATTTCAACTGCAGTCACAACAGACACGAAGAAAGAGACAGTTACTCTGAGCGAGAAATTACCTGCATCCTATAGGTCATACTAGTGTCTGAGATGCACCTGGACAGCTCAGTCCAAAATTTCCTACCAGAGATCAGTAGCCAGACTGAAAATTATATCCAAGCTCTCACTGCAGGCACTACACTCTGTTTTCATAGAATCATAGAATAATTAGGGTGCAGAAGGGACCTCGAAAGATCATCTAAGTCCAACCCCCCCACCACAGCAGGATCACCCAGACCAAGTCACACAGGAACACATCCAGGCAGGTCTTGAACGTCTGCAGAGAAGGAGACTCCACAACCCCCCTGGGCAGCCTCTTCCAGTGCTCCAGTACCCTCCATGGAAAGAAGGTCCTGCTGATATTGAGATGGAACTTCCTCTGTTCCAGCTGGCACCCAATGCCCCTTGTCCTAGCACCAGATGACCTTGAGAAGAGCCTGGCTCCATCCTCCTGACACCCACCCCTCACAGATTTAGAGACATGAATGAGGTCCCCCCTCAGCTTCCTCTTCTCCAAGCTCAAGAGACCCAGCTCCCTCAGCCTTTCCTGATCAGGGATCTGTTCTACTTCCTCCATCATCTTTGTTGCTCTACACTGGACACCCTCCAGCAGCTCTGTGTCCTTCTGGAACTGAGGGGCCTAGAACTGGTAACAATATTCCAGAGGTGGTCTCACCAGTGCAGAGTAGAGAGGGAGAACCCCTCTCGATCTGCTAACCACCCTCCTTCTGATCCCCCCAGGATGCTGTCGGCCCTCTTGGCCACAAGAACACATTGCTGGCTCAGAGTCATCCTGCTGGCCAGTTGGATCCCCAGGTCCCTTTCTCCTCCACTGCTCTCCAACAGCTCAGATCCCAAGCTATACTGGTACCTGGGATTGTTCTTGCCCAGATGCCAGGCTCTTCTCAACTCATTTCTATTTGCCGCCAGTTCCAAACGCTACGACACACAAAAATCAAGTCAGCCCATTACGCTCGATCTCACGAGTCTGAAGCTCTGGTTTGTGAGGGCTGTATCATCAGAGGCCATGAACTGCAGCTGAAGTACAGAAAGGAAAGAACCACGCCGTAGCCCCAATTTAATCCGAAGCAGTCGCTGCCGTCAAACAAGTGCTTTTCAAAAATATTAATTAATTTTGAGAAGAACGGATTAAAGGGGGCTCTCAATTAGGAGCCTTCTTGAAGGGCTGACCTAGAGAGGATTGTCTGTTTTATCAGAACAGCAATTTATTTGCTATTCAATGGCTAATAACTTCTCATTAAGTCGAGGCTCGCTCTTTCCACAGCAGATTAGCCACCCCTGACAAACCATCAAGCACAGAACAGCTTCATCAGCCTCAGTGTTCAGGTTTTGCTCGTATTTCCTTTAGACCAGTGAGATAAAACACTGAGTGACAGCCAAACCAGAAATTGAAACCGCAAACGTTAGTCTCTCATGAGATCTTGATGGGATTTTGAAGAGTGTTCCCAGTTACATCAGTTACGATGGCACAGAGTCCGTCCCTGCAACAGCCAGGGAGGAAACTGTCAGGGCTGGAGGGTGTTCAACAGAGGACAGGCAGCATTTTCCACTTCTATTAGAAGGTTCCCACTACAACTTTGAGCTTCCAGATTAATCCTTCACATGCATAACACAGATCACAGGATTCCTCAGTCTTCTGGGTTGGAAAAGACCTATAAGATCACCAAGTCCACCCTTTGATCCCGCACTGCCAGGTCACCACTAATCCCTGTCCCGAAGTATCAGATTCGCACAGGTTTAAATCCCTCCTCCAGGGATGGGGACTCCATCACTGCCCTGGGCAGCCTGTTCCAGTGTTTGATAACCCTTTGGAGGAAGAAATTCTTCTTGATATCCAGCCTAAACCTCTTCTGGCCTTGTTCTGGTACTGTTTAACCTCTGCTGAGGCTCCACAGAGCTCAAGAGTGGGGCTGTCTGACGATGCGATGGCTCCTGCAGATGAGATCTCGGGCAGGATTAAGTCATAGAATCATAAGGGATCAGAAGGGACCCCAAAAGATCATCTAGTCCAACCCCCCCACCGCAGCAGGATCCCCTAGACTAAGTCACACAGGAACACATCCAGGCAGGTCTGGAACGTCTCCAGAGAAGGAGACTCCACAACCCCCCTGGGCAGCCTGTTCCAGTGCTCCAGTACCCTCCATGGAAAGAAGGTCCTGCTGATATTGAGATGGAACCTCCTCTGTTCCAGCTGGCACCCAGTGCCCCTTGTCCTAGCACCAGATGACCTTGAGAAGAACCTGACTCCATCCTCCTGACACCCACCTCTCACATCTTTAGAGACATGAATGAGGTCCCCCCTCAACCTCCTCTTCACCAAGCCCTCAACACCTCTGAAGAAACATATACCTAGATGTCTTACAAACACAGGCAGGAAACACATTAGCAGAGAAAAGCTCCTGTAAAGGCAACCTAGAATAAGCAAGTAAATCCAGAAGAGCCCCATGACTCCAGCAGGGAAGGCTGTGCAGTGCCAAGGGGAGAGGTGCCACAAGCGAGCAGTACGGCAGCAACCCCGTGCTCAGTGTTTGGCCTCATTCCTGTCACCTCAGCATAGAGGGACTCCATCTGCATGGATTTCACCGTAGGATTGGAGCTCTGGGGAGTCCTTAGAAAAGATAACAGAGACTGAAAGAGGTTACAACTGAGGCTAATACCACCCAAAAGCTAAAGCAAACAAAAACATTCCAGTCCAGCAGCGTATCTGCAGAGTATCCAGGGCCGTAAGAGCCACGTGCCCAAGCTTTAATAGAAAGGGGGCACCTTCCCCCCCAGCTCCTGCTGCTGCGATTTTAAGGAAGGAATCCAGACCCCAGCAGAAGGGAAAGTTCAGGGTATATACGGCATCAGTTTCCAAGAGAATATTGATGGTGTCACGTGCCACCAACATTTTTAGCCAACTTGGGAGAAAATAGCCAAGCTGCAAAGCTGCCCTAAAAATATCAGTGGTAATTAGAAGCGAAGCAAAGCAGAGCAAAGCAAAGCAAGAGCAGCGCTGACGATCCCCACAGTTAATGACACCCTGCTAACAACTCGGTAATTTTGCAGAATTACACACACCACTTCTCAAAGATTGTCCTGGATGCTCAGGTGCACAGTTTCTGTTGTGCAAGTAAGATCCAAGCCAAGCTCACTGCAGGCTGATGGCTTACAGCTTCACCTACAGGATTTACTGATGTATTCATCCCTCTCCGTCGCTCTTCACAGAATTATTGAGGCTGAAAAAGACCTCCAAGATCATCCAGGCCAGCTCATGGTCTAACATCAACACATCAGCCAGACCACGGCACTGAGAGCCATGTCCACTCTGTTTTTCAACACCTCCAGACACAGGGACTCCACCACTGCCCTGGGCAGTCCATTCCAGGGCCTCACCACTGTTTCTGTAAGGAAGGGCTTCTTAACATCTAACTTTACCCTCCCCTGGCAGCTTCAGGCCCTGCCCTCTCCTCCTGGTGCTCATTGCCTACAAGAAGAGCCTGATCCCTACTTATCTACAACCTCCCTTCAAGGAGTTGTAGAGAGGGAGAAGGTCCCTGAGTCTCCCCAGCTCTCTCAGCCTCTCTTCATAAGGCTTTCCCCCTAGTCCCTTCCCCAGCCTTGTTGCTCCTCTGGACCTGCTCCAACCCCTCAATCTCTTTCTTGAATTCCAGAAATCCACCACAGGAATCTCAAGTTTCCCAATTCTGGAAGTCGGTTCCCCCAGCAGACACACTAACGACATTCCCAGTTACGAGCAGGGTACAAAGCCATGACTGGATGAAGGAATCTTGGAGGAAGATGAGGAAAGAAAGAGCAAACTGCCATCATGCAGCAGCTCTGAGGTCCATCTCACCTAGTGGTGTTTCCGAGAGCTGGGCCATGGGTGCTGCAGAGGATGCCCAGAACTCTCAAGGTGTTAGTTCTGCCACACTGCCGGCACACGAAGCCTCTCCAAACACATTCAAGGAGGGCTGGTATCTTTGCACAACTTGAGATTTAAAGCTCTGTCTCCTTCCAGGGGTAGGAATGCTGCCTGAAGAGGAAAGAACGCCAATCCCAGCATCATTATTTGGGATCTGAAGAACTTTGGATGTGAGGGCAGCCCTTAAGTTCACCCAGCTCATGAGTTCACCTAGTCAGACAGAGCGTGGCCAAAGTTTCTGACCTCTACTGAAGGCAAATCCTTGCAAAACCAATAAAAGGAGGAGCAGGGGGTAAAATGCCAATTTTGATTTGTTTCTTGGGAGGGTGTGAGGTTAAAAGGTTCTGAACCACCTTCCTAATTGGTTTTCCCCCGGAGAACTGCATCCCATCGCCTGTCCAGTCTGCTGCTGTCTTCCCCTCATTCACCCCTACCTTTCCGTGAAATTCCACAGACACAACACCAGAGGGGAGAAACCATGGCATCAACGGTTACGTAAATTCAAGACCTTATCCTCTCCACTCTCGCACTGCAATGCAAACTTCCACCAAGAATCAGCCACCCTTTGTCCCCCAGGACAGCACTGTTCCACTCCAGCATTTCTAATATCATCCATATTTTTTTTAAAAAGCTGTACTTTTTTTAAAAAAGCTGTACTGTTTTAAAGTACTGGAAGGCTGCTCTAAATTCTCCCCAGACTCCTTTTCTCCAGGCTGAACAGCCCCAACTCTCTCAGCCTGTCCCTGTAGGAGAGGTGCTCCAGCCCTCCACTCATCCTCGTGGCCCTCCTCTGGACACATTCCAGCACTTCCATATCTTTCCTGTGCTGGGGGCTCCAGAACTAGACACAGTACTGCAGATGGGGTCTCACAAGAGCAGACTAGAGGGGAAGGATCACCTCCCTTGACCTACTGGTCCTACTGGTCTTGATGCAGCCCAGAATGTGGTTGGCTTTCTGGGCTGCAAGTGAACTCGACTTCACACTGAGTTTTTCATCACCTAACACCCCAAGTCCTTCTCCTCAAGGCTGCTCTCACTCTGTTCCCCACCCAGCCTGTCTTTGTGCCTGGGATTGCCCTGACCCAGGTGCAGGACCTCACACTTGGCCTTGTTGAATCTCACATGGTCAGCGCTGTCCCACCTCTCCAGCCTGCCCAGGTCCCTCTGGATGGCCACCCTTCCCTGCTCACATGCTGGTGGTGGTGCCTCTCAGCAAGGCATGAGCCAGATCACAACTCAGCTCCTGCTCCTGCAATGAATAACTGCGGGGCTTGCAGGAGTCGACAGTTGTAAAAGAAAACAACTTCTTGTCACTAAAAATCAGCCAGGGTGATTCACAAGAGGCTCGGGGAGCCTCGCTGATGAGTGTCATTGTTACCCAGTCACTTTTCACCCTTAATTTTCAAAAATACTCTGAGTGACAATACTGACAATAGAGCATAATAGCCGTAATTAGCTAATGAGAGAGAAAACTTCCAAGCTCCAACCAAGCAAAATTGCTACTTCTAAAAAAGCATCGCAAACCAGCGATGCAGACGATCCTCGTTGATCACTGGAATTAGAAGAGAAAAATCAAAAGAGGTTGGGCATTCTCTCCAGCAAATTCAGCAACAAGATCCCCACAGCCCCATTAGGAGAAAGGAGTGAGGATGGTTCAGGGGGGCTGCCTTGCAGAGTGATTAACTGGAAGCTCAGTACATTTGAAACATCTCCCACTTGTGAAATAAACAGGGCTCACTCTATCAAAACCAAAGAAATGCACTGGGAGCACTGGGTCACGCACTTTTTCCAGCAGGACTACAGAAGACAGTAAAGGACAATGGCAACCTTTGCAAAGAACTGGCCAACTAATTAGATTGGGGAAACTTTTCCATCTGACATTTTACACAACTGAAATCACTCAAAGCTATCGAAAGCACCCAAGCAGCACTGAGAAGCTGATACCAAACTTGCTCTGTTGACTCAGGCAACACGGAAGAGGGGATGGTTGAGCTAGTGGTCAAACTCAAGGCAACTGCTCTTCAAACCTCTTCTTCAAGCATCAAAGTTAGCTGGATTCTTTATTTAGGACTGAAGTCCAGTAGCTTTCCTCTGAACGGGGGATAACATGGAAACTATTCTCCTTGTGGGAGTTATTTTGAGCTGGAATTGTTTTCCAGTTTCGTGCTGACAGCCAGGCCTGTAATGACATTGTGTTACACAATAATGACCAAACTGCCAAAGCCGCAGCAAGCTCTATGTTTCTCTTAATGGGAGCTGTTCCTACAACAGCCCACGGACCAGAGCAGAGCAATCTATCTCCAGCATCATCTCAGAGCAGATGAGACCCTCAGATTAGCCTAACAGCTATAAACAGTCCACATCCAAAGGAAAAAGATTCCATTTCTCATATTCCCCTCCCTGACAATCAGCTCCAATGTTTCTGAAACAACAGGAAGCCCTTCCTCATGGAAAGGGTGATCAGAGCCTGGAATGGACTGCCCAGGGCAGTGGCAGAGTCCCTGTCCCTGGAGGTGTTTAAGGACAGACTGGATGTAACCATTAGTGCCATGGTCTGGCTGATTGTGGTGATGTTATGTCCTGGATTGGATGAGTTCATGGGGCTTTTCCAGCCTGTGGTTCTACAATGGGGGAAAAATGTTCATTACCATTATGAACAGTATCAGCCCCCCAGTCACTTCCCAGTACTGAACTCCTCTGTGATTCAGGGTCACATTCCTTCAGCCACTTTGGAAGTGCCGAGTTCCTCTATCCACACTTACTGGAGGTAAAGGTTTGCGAGGATGACGTGGTGAAAGCATTCATTAGTACCTCTGGGTCTGTTGGAAAATTGGAAAAGACCTTCGATATGACTGAGTCCAACCGTTAACCCAGCTGCCCCAAGGCCACTGCTAAACCCTGTCCCTAAGCTCCAGATCTCCATGGCTTTGAAACACACCCAGGGATAGAGATTCAGCCCTGTCCCTGGACAGCCTGTTTCAAGGCCTGAGGACCCTTTCCATGAAGAAGCTTTTCCTAATATCCTAACCTAAATTTCCCTGGCTCAACTTGAGACCATTTCCTCTTGTCCTATCACTTGTTCCTTGTGAGAAGAAACCAACACCCACCTCTCTACACCCTCATTTCAGGTAGCTGTAGACAGTAATAAGGTCTCTTCTCAGTTCCTTTTCTCCAGACTAAGGAGCTCCAGCTCCTCCCCACAAACTTGTTCTCCAGACCCCTGACTTCCAGATGCAAAGCCTCATTCAACACAGAGCCATCAGCCAGACAACACCACACACCTTGGGTTTTTTATTGGTGCCTCATTTTCCCCTCAAGACCCTGCTAATCCTGCATGCAGAGCTCAAGCCTCCCTGCTGCCCACCCTGCTGTTCTTGGTGTTGGGAAATACTGGCAAACAGAGTGCTTTGCTTCACACTAAGGACAGCTGAAAGAAGTGTCAGCAGTTTTGTGTGTGCAGCTAGGAACACTTCCAGTTCCTCAGATGTTTTAGCACATGCCAATTCTTCTGGAAATGTGGTAGAAACACCCCTCACTCGATGGAAAGAGTTGGCCATAGAATCCCATCTCCTCTTCCACTCCACAATTCAACAGTCCCACTGCTGAGAAAGATGCTGGGGACTGGGGACAGAAAGGTCCATCCTCAATCCTGCCTGGCAACAACAGCTTCTGCAACTTTTTAGCTTGATCTTCTTGACTCCAGGGGATGGAGATGCCATTTCTGTAGCTGGCACTACTAGTTAATGTCAAACCCTCTCTGCCCCTTCCCACAGCACGACTCAGGCACAGAATTAGCACAAACCTAAGCAACACCGAGAGTGACAGTGCTGCAGTCAGAAGGGTTACTGCCACCCCCCTAACCCATGACATTTCCATAGAAACTACAGTGGCAAAGAGAAAAGCCTCCAAAAGCTGCTGGGATCCTCCACCACGTGTGCTGTAAGTGACTCTGGGGGGAAAAGCAACCACAGGCAGGATGCTGCCCAGTTCTCCCACAGAGGCATCACAGTTAACAGCAACAAAACTTCAGGCTGCCCGATAGAACTTTCCCAGTGGGGTTGTTGCACAGGACAGACTTGTTGGAGATCATAAACAACTTTCCCCCTCGTTACTTCCAGGGCTGTTCTTGTTGTCCTAAACACAAAGGAACTTAACTTTGTTAGACTAATTCAAGTTACCAGAACATTCATTTTCCTCATTAGCAGGCTCAATTAGGCAAGGTAATAACAGAACGTGTAAGAGAAGCGTTTGCTTCTTTCAAACCTCCCTGTAGAGGGGGGGAAAAAAATACCACCAAGAAACCACGTTACTGGTTTCAGCTGGTGAAAAGAAGCTTTAAGCAGCCACTGCCAGCAAACAAAAAGCAGAAATACGTTCCATTACGTAGCTGCATGTTCCAGAGAAGCGTTTGGGTGTGACATCAAAGGAAAGGAAAGAGAAGAAAGAAAGAAAACAGTCTTGAATGCTGATCGATGGCTTTCTAATAACGTGGGATGTTTCGCTCCTGTTCTGGAAAACTACTCGTATTCCAGTGCTTGGTAGGGGCAGGCTGGCTCTACCGGGAGAGATGCAAACACGCACGGACTGAGGCTGTTTGTTACACACTCCAACATTTGCTGAGATGCCAGATAAATCTCCAAACCCTTTTCCAGATAGAGGAATAGCATCCACAGCTCCGCTGACTTCACACTACGGTACCTTCCCAGAAAAGCCAGAAATTAAAGCCAAGCCAAATTCCAGGAGGTTTAGAAGCAAATCTGGACACGAGCGCGTTTCAAAAGGTCAGAGATGTTTGCTGCAAGCTCATTAACCCAAAGAACAACAGATTTTAGTGCAGCTGACACTGGGACCACACAGAAATTCCTACAACAAGCAGCATCATCACACAATAAAAATCAAACTTGCTTACCAGGGTCCAGCAGGGAGCTGCCTGCGGTACCTCAGAAGCAGCTGCTGCACTCAGCCTGGCTCAGATGAGCATCCCTCGCTCCAGGCACGCACGCTCTCAAATCATGTGCAACTTCCTCTGAGCAGCTCACAGAGCGGAATCTCCGCTGTTCCCTCTGCCGGGCTCCGACAAGTCCGTGAATCTCAGCAGTGCTCAAAGCGAGGAGCTCCCCGAGCAAGAACGCAGCAATGTGTGCATCTCACTCTCCTATTACGGCTGTGATGCTACAGGGCTGGGTTTCCCTTTGCTGAGCCAAAGCTTTACCAGTAGCATCCCTCACACACAGCACACGGCTGTCTGCTTAGGGGAAAAAAACCAAACCAACCACGAGTGCTTTGGGGAGCTTGAGAAATACTGTAGTCTGATGGATATGGGGGTTCTTTTCCTGGAATTAAGTGTCCTGAAAAATACTTCAGTCTGATGGATGTGTTGGGGTTTTTTCTGACTTAGTTTTTAAATATATCCTCTACCTACTGCTTCATCAAAAGCAGAGCTAAAGACACTAACGAGTCGATGCATTAAAGGGTTTATCTTGTTAGAGGTTTTACAGCCACTCAATGAGTTTGGGTAACTGCTGCCCGTGTGTTTATTATCGTAAGAGAGCCCTTAAAAAAACATCAAACCCACGTAATAGTGTGAGCTTTCCTTTCGGCTGCATAAAGATGCCCGGCTCCAATCAATACCATCATTAGCAAGAAAGATCATAAGATATAAAATAGAGTAACTGATGTTCTGAGAAACAGCTTCACCACTACCATCCTTCACAAAAACCCCATCTACGGGGGCAAGAAAGAGATATCCACAAACCAACAACTCCAGGCAGGAGACAGAGCAAATACGTCGTGTTCTCTGTCAAGTGAGATAATAAAAGCAGGATTGCAGACTCGAATCTGACCTTTGAGGGTCAGTCACTTTTTCCATGTGCTGTCAAATGTCTCTTGTAAAAGCAGAAGGGGGAGAGAGCCAATTCATTAAAAAAAAAAAACCCAAAGCCATCAGGTAACCAGTGAGAAATCACTAGTTTACAAATCACAGCAAATCTCCCGCTGCTTATCCAGACAAGAAAGTTTAGCCTCACTCTGCCGGTACTTTAGCATTTAGGGGTTTTACACAGCTCACGGAGATTGAGCCTCTGGAAACAGCATCAACACAAAAGAACCTTCATTCCTCCCTCTCCGAGCACAGAGCACTCAGCAGCTGAGCTCACGGAGCGTGAGAGGAGTGTAAGCATCTTCTTAGCCAATGAAAACAAAATTCAACCCAAAGCTACAAATACCAGCTCAGCCCGGACCGGCAGCTCCACTGCTTCGCAAACAGGCTGCTGCCCTTTAGCTTCACTCACCCTCCTGAGCAAAAACTCCTGGAGGGATGCTGACCGACAGAATCAAAGTTGCTGCCACCTTACTACTTGGACCAAGGTTTACAACCCAGAGCTCCCAACCCTTCACCAGCACAGAATCCTGTATTTGTTAAGGGTATCTGGTCATCGGGATTCTACATTGAACAGAAAAAACAGGTTCCAAATTTAGCTAATGTCCCGAGGCTACAAGGATGAGTGGAGGGCTGGAGCACCTCTCCTACAGGGACAGGCTGAGAGAGTTGGGGCTGTTCAGCCTGGAGAGAAGAGGAGACTCTGAGGAGATCTTGGAGCAGCCTCCCAATCCCTGAAGGGGGCTCCAGGAAAGCTGGGGAGAGGCTGCTTTCAAGGACTTGGAGTGGCAGAAACAGGGGGAATGGTTTCCAGCTGGAAGAGGGGAGGTTTAGACTGGAAGTCAGGAGGAAGTTCTTCACAATGAGGGTGCTGAGACACTGGACCAGGTTGCCCAGGGAGGTTGTGGCTGCCCCCTCCCTGGAAGTGTTCAGTGCCAGACTGGCTGGAGCCTTGAGCATCCTGGTCTAGTTGGGGGGGGTGTCCCTGCTCCTGGCTGGGGGTTGGAACTGGATGATCTTGAAGGTCCCTTCCAACCTGAACCATTCTATCAATCTATAAACTTACTACAGCTTAAAAAGAATACATTAAAGGAGTGACCTCCTTAGTCTCCTCTCTGTGGTCATTTCACACAGGTTAGAACACTGAATAAATCCCAGCACACCCTTCCTATTCATTCCCAGGCAATTCTCAAGCCTTCACCCTTCGCTAGCGCTGTCTGAAAACACTACCCTGCGGCCACCCACCCTCCTCCTCTCCAAACACTACTAATCTCACCTGTGGCAAAGACTTCCTTCTTTGGCTCCTCTGCTCTGAGGCTGCTTTCAATGAGAACTCAGGAAGATGAAAGGAGATGCAGAGGCTTGGTTAGAAGTGGGAGTAATTAGGGTGCCAGGAACCAAATCAAAACAGAAGATGCAGGTTTTTAAGGAGTCCACTCCTATTAATCTCAGTCTGAGAGGAGAATTAGCGTGTTCCCATTCCAATGACAATCCCTCAAGAAAAAAACCTCTGGGTAAAATAAGCATTGCAACTGCACTAGTAAACAGCACTTCCCTCAATTCCCATTTCCAGGTGAGGTTAACTCCACTGCTTTCACTGCAGCCAGGTGATGCTCCCCAGTACAGCTGCACTGGAACGCTCTCTGGAAAGCTGGAGCAGTTTAGGGTTGGGATTTTCCAGGAATTTCTGTTTAACCCTACGCTTTTCTCTTTTTTCCTTTCTCCCTTCTTCTCTAGAAGAAAACAAACCAAGCCTGTGTGACTAATCCTTCGCTTTACAGCTGCCAACCCCCCCTGCATTACCCCACCGCAGTTCAAATCGAAAGAAAATTAATGATTTCTCTTTGGAGAAGAGGAACACCATGAAGCACACACTGATCCTCTGCCTCCCCCCTCATCCCTAAAGCATCGTCCCACACCGACCTCACACAGAATCACAGAGTGTTAGGGATTGGAAAGGACTTCGAAAGATCATCCAGTCCAATCCCTCTGCTGCAGCAGGATTCCCTAGATCCAGTCGCACAGAAGTCCAGGTGGGTTTTAAACATCTCCAGAGAGGGAGACTCCACAACCTCCCTGGGCAGCTCCTTCCAGGGCTCTGGCACCCTCACCAGGAAGAAGTTTCTTCACTTCTTTCTGTGGAACCTCCTCTGTACCAGCTGACACTCATTGCCTCCTTGAAGCCCCAGGACTGGTGTCACTCCCTTTGCTTTGAGGAAGCCTCTACAGCAGGGTGATGCACACTGACCACCAGAAAAACCCTGTCAAAGCAGAAAGAGAGAGAGAACTGCCTTTCCCCCATACAGGAACCACTGTGACAAGTTGCCATGGAGAAAAGGAAACTGCTGAAGTGTCTTGAGGTACATGGTGCCGAGAGACATTACAGCAAAGCCAGAGGGAATACAGAAGCAAATGGATTTAAGTGCTCCCACAAACCTGAAGCTTCCAGACAAGAAATTACCAGTAATTACTAATAATACAATTTTCATGCAGCACTCACATCAGGATGAGCCAGTTCTGCCCTGACAATAAAGAGGAACAACAAAGCCCACGAACAGTCACCAATTAGCTTATTAAGACCTCTGGGATTTTATTTATATATTTTTTGAACTTTCATAACCACCAAAATTGGTCTGAATGCACAAACATGATTACAACAAGAGGGTCCAGATATCTCCTGGCCAGGGCAGCATCAGGTACATCACCAGACTGTGTAAAGCACGCACAGCAGAAGTTCTCTTTGAAAGGAATGAGGGCTGCACCTCTGCAGTCACCATCTATCTCACAGCGCTGCTCCTCTACAGAAAAAACTGCTGTACGGGAGGCATTTAGGAAGCTGCTTCTCCAGTTTCAAATGTAGAATGACAGAATAGTTCAAGTTGGAAAGGACCTCAGAGCTCACCCAGCTCCAACCCCTGCCATGGGCAGGGACATCTCTCACCAGACCAGGTTGCCCAGAGCCCCATCCAAACTGGCCTTGGATACTGCCAGGGATGGAGCAGCCACAACCTCCCTGGGCAACCTGTTCCAGTGCCTCAGCACCCTCACAGGGAGGCATTTCTTCATGAGACCTAATCTAAAGCTCCCCTCTTTCAGTTTGAAACCATCCCCCTTTGTCCTAACGCTGGACTCCTCCATAAGAAGTCCCTCTCCATCTTCCCTGTTAGCAGGTACTGCAAGCTGTTTTAATGTCCCCCCAGAGCATTCTCTTCTCTAGGCTCAACAACCCTGATCCTCTTTAAAGGAGCAAATGGAAGAGGTTGCCCAGACCACACCTCATGCAAAAAACACAATCCCCCCAAAACCCCAACAGTTCAGTTCAGAGGTGCTGAGAGCCCAAAGGCTGCAGCTGATTTTCCTCCTGTCTGTCCCCGTTCCCAAGGTAGAGCCCTGGAAGACAGAAAGTCCAACCACAATCGCACAGTGTCATTAAGATTTGAGCACAGGACTGAGAGTCCGTTGGCCAAAGCAGCTTTGTCTACCCACAGATAAACAAGCACGTAACCTCTAAGATGGAAAGATCACAAGGTCCCAAGTGATGACTTGCTGAAGAAGATGCCAACAGTTCAGCAGTCAGGAGATGCAAGTTCTGAAATGCAGAGAGGCACAGCAAGGCAGAGACAGGCTTCATTCAGCTCTCCAGAGCCCTTCCACTGCCTCTCGCTGAGAAATGGAGCACCAGGATGGGACAGGAGCCCTTTGGAGGCCACTGTTCCCAGGCAGCAAGAGCAGCAGCCAGACCAGGCCATTGGTCAGTGCATTTTTAGTACGACAGAAGAAAACGAGCACTGCCTGTCCTGTACAACTGCATCCAGTGGGCTTCCAGAATTTCAAGCCCTATAACGATATGGTTCCTGGAAGAGCACTTGTAACTCAATTAGAGGACATCTCGTGAGAACACTCTTTGGCAGCAAGACAACCATGATGTGGGAACACTCTTGACTGCATGATCCAGGCCATTCCCAAGCCACTTACATGCTCCCTTTTAGCAGAGGTGAGAGGTAGATGGTTGAAAAGCAGTTTGCTCTTAAGTTCATGTTAGGGATTTTCTTTGGTGTCTATTGTTTCTTCATTTCCTCCCTTATTTAAGAAGCTAAATGAATTGTTGTTCCTTCTCCTTTAGTAGAGCTGCTGTGAAAGCCCTTGTACTAGAGCACCACTCAGTTTCAAGATGAAGCCTCAGGTAAAGATAAAGCATGGCCAAAGTTCTGTTTTGAGCAGGAAGGACAGAGACTCCAAGAAGCTTCACCCTCTGCTAAGCAGGTTTGGCATTCACTCGGACACGCTTGCCTAAGGAATTTTTATGCACTGGAAGAATAGATTTTCCACAGCGACAAATATTTTACGCGGTTGGCCACACAAAAAGCACCCGTTCGACAGTAGTTTCAGTCCATCCTTAGACTCATTCATGCCCTTAAAAGGAGAGTTAGTTGTTCTTTTGCATTAAGCAAAGCTGTGTTCGAATGTTTGTTTCCAATGGAACAGAGAGACAGACACTGGGAGGAAGCAAGCTGTGTCTGAAGAGCAGAATTGCTGGCAGATGGGTCAAGAGCAGCAGCTGTGTTCACAGAAAACACACACATCTTTACATACTTGGGGCTGCCATTTGGAAAACATCACAAGAGACAGTTTATGGCAAGAGAAAAGGGACTGGTTTCAGCCCAGGTGTCAGGATGCTGTTCTCCAGTCAGTGCTGCAGATGGATGTCTGGGAAAAGGTCAACATTAATAAAGAAGCTGTCCTGGTGCCTGACAGTACCAGAAATATTGTGTAGAAATAAGGATCTTTATTGCAGGGAGATCACCACACGCACGAGAACAGGCCTTGCTTGCCAGAGTCCAAGTTGAACCACTACTGTTCCTAATCAGGCTTGAATTTCCTTGGCAGCATCGTGGCCCTGTGCTGGACATCCTGTGCAAATCAGAAGCTTCTCTTGGAATCACAGAGTGGGCTGGGTTGGAAGGGACCTCAGAGATCATCCAGTGCCATGGGCAGGGGCACCTCTCACCACACCAGGTTACCCAGAGCCCAGTCCAACCTAGCCTTGGACACTTACAGGGAAGGGGTAGCATTTACCTACCCAATGCAGAAGGGATGTAAAAGGGAGGAACCAAAACCATGATCTGTTTTGGCCTGTGTCCCTGACGTGAAGCAGGTACCTGGCACACAGATGACCAAGGCAGGCTGAACCTGAGCAGCCAGAGCCCAGCAAGACTTGAAATGCAAGACTTTGTGCTCAATATACGAGCAACCAGGTTTTCGAGTGCTCGTTACACATCACTTTGTGCAGCAAAATCAAAAGCAGCTCCACAGATTCCCCGTGAGTCAGCCAGGCAAGAACACTAAAGGCAAAAGGCTGCTGCTGGATTTACTAAACTGTGTCGCGGGAAGAGCTACAGATGCCTTATCATCCCCGAAATGTTACAGCGATAACAGCCTGGGTGTTAGCTGCCTCCTGGAAACGCAGCTGAGGGCACTCTTGTGCTTATCCTGCAGTAACACCAGCGTACCAAACCTTCCCTGTTCCACACCCCCAGCACAAAATGGGAACAGCGACATTACCACCCTGCTTTCTGAACTGCCCCAGCCCTCGGTGGGCTCGCTCCTGCTCTTCAAGATGCTCTAAGTGGATTATTTTCCTCAGGTAGGGCCAGGGAGACCCAGGATTGTTACCAGCCCAAGTAGTAATGAGTTTACCAAATCCCTTATGCCAGTTAGAGTTAAACCGCTGCCCTAAACCACGCTGTAATGCTAACAGTAATTAAACGAGCAACACATCATTGTGCTCCCAGGATTTTTCCACCAGGACAGCACTCACAGAATCCTCTGTCATGCAACTGTTGGGTCCAGCTTTGCTCTTTCCTGCTGGTGAGGATGAGGAAGCAGCACTATATGGGTTAACAAGCACTTGCTCTCTGCCTTACAGCTTAGGGACAGAGGAACATAAAGTGTGACGTGAACATCTGGTTTAGCAAACACACACAGAAGGGCTGCAATAAGAGAAGGAAGAGCATTAGAGATAATCATGTCAAAGACAGAGAGCCAAGTCCTACAAGCTTTTTGCACGGGAGCGTACTAAGGATTACTCCTGAAAAATCAGCCTGTCGTGGACAAGAACCCAAGGCAGCAGATGGGTAACTCAGTCAGCAACTGATTATAAAGGAGAATAAATCATCAGCTCTGTTGCAGGTGCCCTCAGCATCATTTCCAACGATTAACCTACCAAAAGCACCTCTTCAGCCTGGTAAGATCAGCAGAATTCAGGAGCAGGAGATCACCCTGGAGTGCCTGGCTGACCTCAATTCTGCATGGCAAGTCCTATCACTGAAGTACTCTCTTACCCTCACCCAGGCCAGCACCCAAAGAGCTGACAAGCAGGAAAGCTGTCAGCTTCATCACATATTCATCAGGGTCATCTCTTCTCAATTGTTATTCCGAGGACTCAGTCCTTCAACTATTTTCTATTTATGCACATGGTTCATCTGAGCGAGCCTGCACTTGTAAGCATCCCTAAGCCTTCAGATAAGACTTGCTCTATTCATAAACGGCAGAGCTCAAACAGAGAAAGCATCCAGCATTAGTCAGAGCTATTGAGAGAAGGGAAATTAGAGAGCAGGTACAGAGAGAAAGCCTGAGCGTGTGGCTTAAATATGGAGATTACATTGACAGGTCTTCAAAGCCTGGCTGGGTTCTGGATGGCTTGGGGTGTTTCTCTGAGGAGGTTTGGATTGAGTATTTTTTGGAAGGTTGCAGTTGCAAAGGTAAGATTCTTATAAAAAATGATCAAGGAGTTGTTATTGTCACAGTGGGAGAGGGAGAGCATAGGGAGAGGCTGAATACTCTATAATTAATATCCAAGCTTGCTGTAGAACAAAAAAAATGGGGCTAAAAAGAGCCAAAAAAATTCAAAGTAGAGAAAAACCTACATGCACACACAAAACACAGGGTTTAGATACGTAACCTATTGTCACAAGACACCTACTACGCAGAACCAAGTACGTGCAGATGAGGAGGGACCTGCGCAGCGTGTGATGTGCTCACACCAAGGACAATACCCGAGACTTCCATCTCCTTGAAGAGAGGCATGAAGGGGTCACATCCCCGATCCTAGGTCCTGCCTGAAGGCTGGAAACGCATGGCTTCTGCTAATAAATCCTTTCATTTATTAAGTGAACTCCTCATTGCAGAAAAAGCAGCTCCACCAACTGGAAACCGCACTGAGCGAGCCGAGCAATTAATAATACAAAGATGATTCAAGAATTCACGTTGTTTTATCTTCATCCCTTACCTCGTTAGCTAAACTGTAAGCTAGCAGTTATTTTTTTCTGAAGTTAGGGGCTTTTCCTCCCCTACTCTTAACTGTCAAACTTTCCCCCTCACAAGTCAAAAATTAATCTGCCACTTTAAGCCCCAAACCTGTGAAAACAAGCGCAGGGATGGGCAGCTTGGCTGAATGCGCCGCTCCAAATGTAGGTAGGTAGCACAGTCCTGGTTTGTGCTGCTTCAGGAGGCAAAAAAAACCCCCCAACAAAACCAAGAGTGAAAACCAAACACCAAACTTTTCAAGAAGCCCTTTTTTGCTCCACCAACCACTTGGACCAAAACCAGCATCTCACAAGCAGGCTTTGACAATCCCCCGCTACCTTCTTTCACACGAAGCGAAGGGATCCACCTGCAGCGTTTTGCTGCACAGCAAACACTTCTCTTCCAAAAGCGCCCACTCTCCGCTTTCATCCTTAGCTGTACGTGGACACCGTAACCTCTCTTCAGGCTAGAAACTGCGTAAAACAGCTACAGGTTGAAGAACATGCAGGAACAGCAAAATGGAACAAACGTTTCTGACATTACTGTGCCTGTGAGTCATCACTTCATTCTTGTTTGTCAGCCTCTATAAAGGCCACGCTCGCTAAAGGCAGCTGAGGCCAACAGAGACTTGACTGAGGTGGTCAGGGTTGGCCCCCCACGCTCTGAACCAGAAAAGCCTTTTCCCCCCTTTAACCATTGACTGCCAACAAAGGCAGGAAGGGATTGGAGAGGAACTTCAAGTGACAACATCCTTCCCTCCAGCCTCTCTCTCAACTGCAAACTCCACAAGAGATTCTGCACACAAACCTCAGGGGGTTTTCAGCCCAGCCCAACTCTGCCAGCCAGTTCGGTCCATCTGAGGAAGCAACTCTTCCTACACAAAACCCCAGGGTTTCACCTCTGTCCCCAGTGCAGTTTGACCTTTCCTTGCCCAGCCAGATGCTCTTTGCCACAGACAGCAGGTCCAGCAGACACCCAGACCCCAAGCAGCAACAGCGGCAGATCAAAAAGCTCCGTCGCACTGACACGGCACAACGAAGGCCATACAGACCGCAACCTGCCGCAAGCTGAGGCAGGAACGGTGCTGGGGATTTGTGCTTGCACAGTTTGCCCTTCATTAATATCCTGGTGGCTGGGATGCTGAGGAGAAAATCAGGGATGTATTGTATGGAATGGCAGGGATCTCGCAATCACTCACAGTGACCCAAATGTCACAGCTGTCTCTGGTGTTGAACAGGGTTTATTTCCTTTATTCTTACTTTCCAGCCTTTCTTTCCTATGCCAACCCACTGTGCCCTTCCTATACTTTCTCCATCTCCCCTACCACGAGCTCTGTTTGAACAAAGTTTTCCAGAACAGGAAAAAAATGTGTTCCCTGCTGGAGGCAGCCAGATCAGACTCCTCTGTCCAAGGTAAGAGCGTTGAAAATATAATCGTGATCTCCCACCACTCGGCGAGCGGAACGCTGCCAATCGACAGCACCAAAAAACCCCAGTCAGCAGGGACCAAGAGTCAAGTTTCTTCTCCCTAAAAACAGTTTGCACACACCCCCGTTGCTTTGCAAATTTAGATCAGCTAAAAAAGAATCACCGCAAGGGGAACGGAGCTTGTTCGGTGGCCAACAGGGCTTTCTCCAAGTAGGATCAGAGGTAAAGCGCTCAAAAGCCCTCGTTAGGGAAGCAGCAGCCTTCGGACGACGGTTAAGTGACTGAATGCTTTTGGAAAACAAGGTTTGGGTAGGTCAGTGATCCAGAGCACTACTGGAAAATCGGGTTTCTGGTGCTTGAAAGCTCTTGGCTCTGGGAAAATACATGTTACAGGAGAGGTTTGAAAGCAATAAAACCTCACACTGAGCTGCTTCAGTTTTCCATTGCTAATTATCCAACGCTGGTGCTGGCAAGGAACGGCACACGCTATCCAATGGATTCAATAAAGGATTGTTCACTCGTGCACCTTGTGAAAGGGCAACCCCTGCTGCCTCAGCTCTCTTTCACTCTTAAATACATTAATATTTTAATCTTTTAAAAGCACCAGCAATTTAGCTCTTCTTTAAAAATAAATAAAGTGGGGAACAAGGGTTTCGCGAGTCCCGTCGACAGAGACATCTGAACGTAGAGACCAAAACGTTTCAGTAATTGACAAGGTCAGTACAAAGTCACAAGGGACCAGAAGTTTTGGATGACCAAGCTGACACCCTCTTTTAAAGAGGAACACAGAGATAAAGCTGCAAACACCCCCTAATCTCCTGAAAAAAAACCCAGGAGCACACAGACTTCCATCACTTCAAAAGAAGTATTTCCTTCCGTGTTTTACAATAAAAAAAAAGATAAATAATAATAATAATTAAAAAAAGAGAGACAGGAGGAGACAGACAGACATCTGGGTTATGTTCTAAATGTAATTAGAAGCCTGACAACAGGACAGAATAATGTCAAACAAATTACAAGCAATGTGTTTTCATTCACAGGGTGACAAGTCAACAGGCAGGCAGTTAATTTTAAGACTGATTATGTACCAACTCCTTAAATAAAACAAGCACACTCACATGCACGGCAAGCAACGGGGAGTCCAAACACCATCGATCTCCCTTTGGGCAGGGCTGAACGTCTCAGCTGTACCTGAGGGATAAGTCGCTGGAGTGTTTAGAGGGTTGGTTAGTCGGTTTTAAAAGCAGCTGCTGCTTCTGTCCGGGTGTGCAAGCCAAGATGTCTTCAACCCCAGTCTAGGAGGTGCTCTGTAGTCACTGAACATTGACACAAGCTGAGGGACCTCGGGTAGTTTAGCCTTGAGAAAAGGACACTGAGGAAACCTTCTCACTCTCTACAACTCCCTGACAGGAGGTTGGAACGAGGAAGGGTTCAGCCTCTTCTCCCTGGGGACAAGTGACAGGACTAAAGGAGACAGCTGCAGGTTGCAGTAGGAGAGGTTCAGGCTGGATGTTGGGAAAAATTTCTTCCCCCAAAGGGTTACCAAACACGGGTACAGGCTGCCCCGGGCAGTGGCGGAGTCTCCATCCCTGGAGGGATTTAAACAATGCATGGACCTGGTGCTTCGGCACCTGGGTTAGGGGTGACCTGACAGTACAGGGTCCAAGGTTGGATTTTAAGATCTTAAAGGACCCTTCCAACCAAGGAGATGCTGGGATTCAGTGACAGAAGATATAAAATGACACTACTGAACACAACTCCCACTTGCGGTTTTGCCTGAGGCAATGACCTTTGAGAGGAAAAGCTGTGGGAACCTGAACAGAGAAGTTGTTGGAGACCAGCACCCTGATGCCACATGAAAGGTCTCTTCTCCCAGATACCGCAGTGCACAGACAGGGAAGGGCTGTGCCATCCGAGCGAGGTATACTTCCAGTGGCTAGCTGGCACAGCCTCTTCCCATTCAGGGCTCTTAGACAACTGGTTTTGGTGGGGTTTTTAGGTCAGGGTAAGGAGCCACAATCCCCCAGGCAGAAGGTAACCTGGTGGCTGAGACCTGCACACACCCCATCAGGGTAACTGTCAAACTGGGAAGCAATGGTGGAAACAAGATTTCTCTCCTACATGAGATGTCTCTGCCAAGACTCTTCTCACAGTAGACCGAGCCTAGAAGACTTGAAGTGTTGCCTGTGACAGAGACCAAGCAGGGATAACACACCAAAACATTCTCCACACCTAACTGAAGGTCCCACTGGAGGACAGTTCTGCTGCAAACAGAAGATGACTGACAGCAATCCCTGAGCAGACTGGAGGGTGTTGTTACAGGAAAGCAGCAGCTCTCCTCCTCACCATGCCCAGGCAGCTCCAGCCCAACAGCAGGTTTCCCAGCAGGGAGCTACAATTCTGCTCCAAGGGATCCACAGTCCTGCTTCCCACAGCAGCACCTGCAGGGACCAACTAACACAAACCTTCAGCTTTCCACTTCTGAGGCAATTTTAAAAATAAACAACAAACCAGCCCTCAAAAATCTTAATCTACCAAGATGTGCAGCCTGGGGACAGCTGGAGAGAGAGAGCAGCTTTGGAGAGCAGCTCTTCATTTTCTTGCCGCAATAAGAAGCCCCCATTTGTTTGAATGATGGTGGCTTGGCGGGAGCACCAGCGCAGAGCCAGAAGACGACAGCTCTGACGTAAATCGAGGGGAAAAGCAAACAGAGCTGGTGCGAAGCGTTAAGGCAGCAATGGGACGCGATGGTGGAGGCGCCGGGCTGCAAGGAGAAACAACGCAGCACAATGGTGTGACAGATGAAATAAAGAAAGGTTACAAAAGCAGAACAGGCTTGAAAAGCACTTACAGGGGAAGAATCCTTGCCTGTGCTTCTAATTATATCTGTAATGCTCCAAGCTGCATGGGATTTTACAAGACCCATTTACTTTTTGTCCTCTGTGTCACTTTCTGTTGATGTTTGCCCCAAATGCCTGAAGAAAAACGGTTGGGTTCAGTAGCTAATGTGTAGCTGGGGTGAAACGCTTCCTGGGATCTCTGCAAGGGATGGAGCTGAACCGCCCAAATGCCCACACTGGGGCAGGGATGAGCTGGGCAGCCCTATCAGATGGGCACCTGCCCTCAAAAGGTGAGAGTAGAAGGGCAAACCCAGCAACACCACTGCGCTCAGTCCAGGAACCTTCTGGTGAACATTTTATCGACGCAGAAAACTGTAGAACAGCAGCAGACTGCAAGTTAGACACCAACAGCAAATCCTATGAATAAATAAATACACACACAGCTGAGCATGGGCTGTGCTGAAGGCTGGTGAGACCTGCTGGAACGATGACAACCTGACAAAACCGTGTCTGGGCAGGAGCAGACATAGAAAGTGGTGAAATCATCTTGTTAAATTTCTCTGGACTCCTCAAGCAGTTCTTCAGAGCTTCGTGTTAACTGACTGATGGATCCACAAGCTTAGAGCTGTGAGCAATTTCATTTCAATTAGATCTCCGAAGCATGAACTGGCCTAAACACCTCAAATTTGAAATAAAGAAGAAATAATAGCTATGACATTAACCAAGTAAAGATATATCAATTTTAATTGTACAGCTATTCAGTGTCAAGTACTCTGGAGAGGAAAAAACACTTAAGTCTATCTCCTTGGGAGTAGTAGTGCTTAGGTTTAATCTGGAGTGTTGTCACTTGATGGAGACGTAAGCATTCCGAGAATTCTAATGCAGGATGCCAGACTTCTTAAAGTCAGCCCAAATTTCAGAACACCAAGGCCTGTCACAAACAGTCAATCAGAACAAACATCGTAAGAGCAAGGATTTTAGGTTTAGAAATACATAAAGGTGATGGAAACAGCAGCAGCAGCAGAGAATTAGGAGAAAAAGGGGAGTATCTCAGCAACCACTGTCTGCTGTGAGATTCAAGAGCCGGGCACGTTTGCTGACACCTGAATCTCTCTGATAATAAGCATCTTCTACCCAGGAACAGGGGGAAGGCAAAGATTTTTGGATAAGACAAATGACACCAGAGATGTTGTTATAACAGCTCAGAATATTTCCAGTAATGCTTCAGACGCTGCAGCCAGAGATTTTACCCAACAGCTTTTGGAAACAAGGCGGTAATATTTATCATCATCACCTTCCCCAGCTCAGTAAGCTGAAGAGGGGGGGGGGGAAACCTGAAATCACAGCCTTGGAATAGTTAGGTGTTTGGGAAGGAAGACTGCTTGGGTTTAGGCTTCTTGTTTTTAAATTACTCTCATCACAACTGATGACTGAATCAAAGCAGAAGAACAGTCCAAGAGTCTGGAGAAACCATACGAGACGCCGTCCCACCACAAAGATAAACACACTTTTGCTGAAGGACAGATCTGCTCCACTATGTTGAGGACACACTCTTGAGATCTCTAAGATTATCTGTCTGGGTGTCAGTTCAAGAGGCTGAATCCCAACCTCAGCATCAACACCACAGCCCAAGGCTCAGACATCCTACCAGGCAACACTCAGAAGCCACCGTGCTCCCAGTTCAGATGTGCTGGAGGGTTTGGGACACCTCCAACAAGCCTGCTCTTGAGAAGGCTCTTTCTTCTGGAGCTTTCTGAACCCAGGAGTTGCTCTCCTGAAACAGCCACAAGCCAGAACCCCAACTGAGATCAAACAAGAGCCATCCCAAAGCCCTGAAGTGACCAGAGGCAGCTGACATCTCTACAGAGCTCTGGAACCAACCAAGCGCTTCCCACAAGGGCTGTAAAAACCATCAGGGCTACCACGTTGCACCTGCAATTATTTTAAGCAATTTGCTGTAGAAAAACACTAATAAATAAGGTTGATGGCTCCTTTCTCATAACAGTACAACTTGTACTTAACCTTCCTGTCACCAAAGAAATATTCCAGTGAAGAAAGCGGCGCGGTATCAGTTTAACGACCGAACAAACAATACCTTCGCGTTGCTACGCCTGTTAACCTCTGATTTACAGCTACGGTTTTGCCAGTTTTGCCTTTTTATTCCCTCTTTTTTTAAATTAAGACGCTTCTATCCCAAAGGGTAATCAAGTTGACTATTAAATTAACATCTGCCATAAACAACGAGCTCTCCGAGAGTCAAAGAACGTTTAGCAAGGCATTAAAAAACAGGAGACTGAGCACTAAACAGTCCTTTTTATTTTTCCTCTGGAAAACATCAAAGATCAAAAGATATTTAATATCTGTAAACGACCTTCTTTCCTTTGCACACACTTTTCCTCTAATACTCAGCTCCAAATACTTTGCTGTCAAGTGAGGTCGGAGCAAGACAGCGCAGGCTCTGCGCTGTGGGAAGAGCAGAGGCTTCCAGAGACGATTTGTGGACCCCATGCGTAGGTTATACCACCGACTGCTCTCCCAAAGCAATTTTCATTAATAAAATGTTTCCAAGACCAATTTTTCTCCTTCCCTCCTCCCAGAGGAAGCGTTTCCACACAAGACTCCTAGAGACCAATACTGAGCTCTCCTTTTTTATTTCATTTTTTTCAGACAAGAGACCCAAGTTCAGCAATTTCTTGGCTATGGGTAACAGGAGAAAACAGGCAGCAGCAGATCGTACGGCACCGGCTTCCCTTCCAACGGCAACGGCACGTGCTTGGTGTAAAGGTGGTTCTTTATTATTAACGTGAATCCATGGAGCCCATTACTACCCTATTCCAGCACCCCCATCACTTCCGCACGCATTTTGAAAGGCAAAGAAAATATAAGACAGAAATTGCCTTCTAAAACAACACCCCATCCCCTCTTCTTTTCTTTTCTGCCAAAGTCTTCAGCGAAGAAATCTACAACACAACTGCACCAAGAGCTCCGATTAGCTGCTTTAGACCCTAATGGCTCTGTAACAGTAATTAAGGCTTCTTCCTGACTTCCTAACTCTGCCATAATGCATTTATCAAAAGCCCATTACCGCAATGGATGCGTTTGCTCTTTCTGTGATATTTAGCTCCCTTTGGACGCTATCAGTAAATAAAATCTTATGCGGTCCAATTAAAGAAATCATCAATTCCAAGCCTTTCTCTGGGGCCGCCTTGTTTTGAACGCACTGCTCTGTCAATATTGTTCTTTTAATGGAAAATGGGTAAGTGCTTTGAATAGAGTGAAAAATTCCTCCCCCTGAACTCTGGGATGTTAAGAGACTCTGGTCTTTCTTAGGAGCAACAATAAAGAAGGAGAGGAGCTGTTTTTATCACAGAAAGAGGAGAGGTTTTGACCGCAGAGAGACTATTGTCAAGTGCATTTGGACCCACGTCAAATCTCTGCCTTGACAAATTGGGCTGGGAGTCCTTCCGCAGCGAAAGCGCACGAGAGAACACAATGTACAACGCACAGCCATTTCTCTACTTGGCCAAATAGCAGAAGGGAATTGCAGAGCTCTCTTTTCCCCTTCCTTCCATCGAATTGCCTCCACCAGGCTACAACAAGCCCAGCCCAGCAGCGCTCCGCAGGGACGCGTTCACAGATGCGAGCATCCTCCCACTAGTCCCTTACCCACGCAAACCCCACTATTTTATTGCAGGGAATACAAACCGCGGCTGCCAGCTGAGCTCCAGGAGGAGCAGCACATGTGTGAAGCTCACACTGTGTAATCACTGCTACCCAAAGTGCAAATGTAAGTGGGGGAGTATTGGCATGAACCGTGCCGAGCGGAGCTAAAATTAGGGCTGGCAACATGGAGAACCCGTAATATCCTCTGCACCTGTGTAGCTCTGTGCACTCCAGCCCAAACACGCTTTAACGGAGGGTGAAAAGGGGGAGGATGCAAAATACACGTGTCCTTCCTCACCGTACTGTTCCACCCAAAGGGGTTTTGCATTTGCCACCCTCTGAAGACTTTAGGGTGAAGATAATCAGCAACACATCACCCTTTCTTTGAGCATGGGAAAGATTATTTTAAACCCATCAGGCTCTCTGTTCTAGCAACGATCTTCAGTCTTTGCCACTCGCTTCTCTCTCTTAGCTGCTACCACAGGGAAAATTTGGTAGCTCGTTTAAATATTAGCGTGAGTTGGAATTCAAGCCAGAAGTAACCAAACCTACCTCACCTAGGGGATGCAGAGCGCTCAGCATCCCTTACCAGTTAATTCCTGTGGCTTTCTGCCTCAGATCAGGTTTTACACTGATGAGTTCTGACTGCTCTTAGTACTGGCAGAGCTGTGAGCAGTAACCGCCTGACTGGAACCCCATACAGTGCAGTTCTGCCCCCCAGTTTCAGTATCCTCTGCTAAGCCCACAGAATCTCTCTAGGGCTCACACAGAGAGAGGCGAAGCAGCACGTAATAAAGCTCTGGGGTTTTTGTCTCTGGGTTGCAGGGGGTGAGGGGGAAGATTAGTCAAGAAAACTCTTAAGAAACCCCGGGGGTGAAAGGAGACTCCTAGAATTGGCTACAGTAAATTAAAAGCATAATTCAAAGGCTGACATGTACTTCTCAGAGCTGTTCTTTAAACTTCACAGGAAGGAGCTGCACCAGCATCCATTTAAAGAAGAAAAAAGGAGAATTTTAACACCCCCCCCGAATAGCTTCAGTACAGTATTATCCAGGAGCTGCTCCCGAGACCTCCATCCAGATCAGGCTCCCAAGCTTTCAATCAATAAGGTACTGCTACAATAAAATTACCTCCTGGGTGCTAATGGGCTTTTAGTTATAAACACCCTCTTTAAATAAGAAAAAAAAAGTACACTATAAAGGAATTTGCCACACATTTCCTTCAATAAATCCTTCCTCCATTCAGTGCTTCCCAACAGGAGCTGGGCTACCAACTATCATCACCAGTAATTCTTTCTCACCAGGGGGAAAGTAAAGCAAAAAAAAAAAAATGCAGACCATAAAGACATCTCTTTTGTCACAGGACAAAGTTATTATGAGCTCTGAAGCTGCTTGGCTGACGTCCGTGCTCACTGATGGGTCCCTCTTCCACCATCATTTCCCTGCAAAGGGAGGAAGGAAAAAAAAATGCTGACCAGGTCAAGCATATCCAGGGACTCGAGGGAATTGCACTAATTCCCTTCTGTTCACAGGCACAAGCATTTTATTTATTTGAATTGATTTACACCAAGAACGGTAAAGTCCAAGGGCTCTTGGCAAAAGCATCCTGTCAGGGCAGCTGGGGAAGTTGCAATCACGCTGTGCCAGGTATTCCCCTCCTGAACCACCTACTCCTGGCATCTGCCAGAAAAAGAGATAGATTCTCCTCTAATTTCCCAGAGCTCCTGACAGTTGCTACCTGCTTGGCTTGTCCTCTGCCAGCTCCATGTCACTGCCAGCTCCAGATTTCTTGGCTGGTGCCCTGCTCTGGAGATTGTCACTCTCTGGGGCAGCCAGCTCGCTTTCTAGTTGAGTCAGAAACCCAAGAAGAGCAAAGAGGGCTCCCAGGCTCCTACCAGGGCTCAAAAGTACTAGAAACCCCCTTGATTTCCACCCTTTCCCAGCCCAACACATGCCAGGAGGTGCCAGCTCTCTCCAGGACTGCTCATGCCATCTAAGCCCAGGTGTGACCAAGCAGGGCCACACGTCACACACCTCGGTGCTGCATTACGGTAGGACAAGCCCACAGCACCATGCAAAGCCAAGAGAGGATCCTAGTGCCAGAAGGGCTCACCAGGCAGGGTGAGGAGCCCGAGGGAACAAGCACTGCCCCCCACCCATGGTCCCCTTTGCAGGGCCCTTGCACCTCACTCCTAACCAGGGGACACAAGGAGGTCAAACTGATATGGAGATGGGTCAAACCAGGCTCCACAGGGAACAGGGCAGCGGCCCTGAGTGTGGGCAAAGAGCTGTCAGGGAGGGAGATGCCTCCTCCTTAAGCAAAGTTCAGTCTGAAGCAACTTCTCTCCTCCAAATCTGTAAGATTATTCCTCATAAGAAGTTTACCTCAAGCAAATAACAATAATAAAGTTTCACCATTCCCTACACCCAGTCCCCCAGGGAGTCTCAGCAAAGCTTCGCAGGCAGCGCCAGCAGGAGCCGGGGATTTTGCTGCATCCCATCTGAAAGGCAGGGGATAAAAATTCCTGCTGGCAATCAGTTACTCAGAGCACTGAATCAAAAATGAAAAAACAAATAAACTCCATCCCTGCCTGTACGCTGGTCACACCCTTCAGCTCTCCAGAGAAGTTTTACAGCTTGTAAAACCCTCATGATTCATTGGGAAAGAAACCACAGGCTGTGCTGCAGCCACCCAAGGGGAAGATTTCCCAGGAAGGAAGGATGGGATGCCTCGATAAACTGGGGATATGCGAAGAGCACTAACACACTTCAAGGCTCTGCTACGAACGCAAAAGAGGGGGAAACAGAAGGGTTTCTGCCCCATACCCACACGACACGTAGAGAAGAGCAAGCTGCTTCATTTATAGAGATGTTTTCAGCACTCGCCACTTAGCTATCCATTATCAGCCCCCAAACAACAGGGCACAGGAGACTAATGAACAGCGTGAGCAGGAAATACAATGATGCAGAGCAAGATTTAAAGCACTAAAGGTTCAGGCACTCTTGTATTTTACAGAAGGTCATCCAACTGGGCCTTTATACTTCATTTATCAAATTATACCTAAATTGGCTCAGTCATCCTGATTCAAGAAACCATCAGGCATGTTTTCCCTTCAAAAAGGGAAGTAAAGACATTATCTGTAAAGCATTTTGCAGCAAAGAATCTCAAGAGTCCTTCCCTGGCATTTTGCCTCGTAAGACTCCCAGGGCAGGCAGCTCCTTCCCCTACAGATGGCCTTCGGAGGTGCAAAGAAGTGCTTTGGCCATAATGGCTTGGGCAGTGGCAGAGCCAGATCTCAGATCTCCACCTCCTTCCCCGAGACGCACCTGACTTAGCCAATTATTCACATTCCCACCCTTAACAAGTTCAATTTTATAGCCTCCTTTTTTTTCCTAGCGCCCTCCTTGTCATCATAAACATCCCAGTGTTTGCTCACAAGTTGTTCCCGTGAAGACAAACATGCTGCGGCTCCACGGCAGTGGAATTTGTTGCAGAAGATCACGGAGAGAACAGCAGCATCTTGCCAACCACCTGCACCACCTCCCCCTTTAACTCCAACCCAGAGGCATGTTACAATTACATTATTCCAGCAAACAACCACATTATTACGGCCACAGCCACTGTGATTTAATAATTTAAACAAAAGACACACGCACGCACACACAATGATAGGGACGGAGTAAGTAGCTCAGCACTTCATTACGGCTGGAACCAGCGTTCGCCATCCCCGAAACCAAAGATGGGCTTGAAAATTCTAGGCGTCGCTTCAAAATTACAACTTCATCATGTACCGTTCAGCACAGAGCTCTGACAAACACTGATCGCCTTCTCTGTTGCTTTTCCAGGGTGAAGGAAAGCTCCAAGAGATAATAAATCATTTAAGGCATCAGTGGAAGCAGCTTACTTACGAAACGGGATCTGTAGCGCAAACAACGAATCACGAAGCATCACCTTCGCCCTTCCTCACACATCACTGTCGAAGACTTTCTCTCTAACTCGCCCACTCCCCTCCTGCAGCAGGTCAGCAACAGGGACATCCACCCATTTCTGCCTGCAGGAGAGGGTTCATCCTGCTCCCCCAGCTACACGAGGAATGAGCTGAATTGCAAAGCAGCCACCCAAGAGCAGCAAGTGCTTTGAAAGCTGGAGACCACGCTGCACGCCGGAGTTAATCTAGTAGAAGTGCTTTGGACACGTAGCCACAGCCCAAATAGAGTTCTTTGCCAAGACTGAGGACAATATGTTATTAACTAAAGTTTAATTATATCCACAAACATACGTTTCTAGCTGAGGCACACAACCACGGTTCCGTAGATTTGTTTGTTCTTCTAGTGGTCCCATTAAGAAATTAGCTCTGTGTTGGCTTTCGTAGCCCGGAACACACATTTATCTGGTATTAAATTTGCTCCTGGTTTGTTTCCATAGGAATTTTACTGGTTCCACGTTAATTAGATTATGTCAGAAACAGACACCACTTCAGAAAGGACCCTCTAATCAGCGACTAATAAGGGCTGCGATAGGGCATTCATGTAACGCTGGGAAGATCATTATCAAGAGACAAAGCACAGCTTCAAAGGACCAGCCTTTGTCTTCTCCCCACCAATCAAGTGTGCAAATTAAGTGGATCTTAATTATTACATTTTCAATGCTTTGCATTAAGAGAGATCCGTTTCCAGCCGGTATCGCTCCCCGTAGAAAGAAGAATCCAGCTACTCGTAACCTACAACCGACGTTATTTTTCTTTTCAGAGAAATTCTGCAGGAAGAATGAGTCAGCAGCAGGCAGGCACCTGCCAGGACTCCACAGCCACCGCTGCACCAGCTTCAGCGGGGAAACCTTCCCACTCTGAGCCCCAAGTACAAGACGGTCACGTGGAGAGGCTGCCCAGTCTTCCCACGACACCCAGTAAGCCAACTGCCACAGAAGCAACGCGTGTAGCTCTGATTATTTTAGCTCTTTCCCTCTAACAGATGAGGCAAAAATCCAATTAATGGCACCAATCTTTAACAGTCAGCAGAGGCTGCAGAAACAGCTCAGTCGGGAAATTTCTCTTTCACAACGCGTCGGTGCGCTAGAATAAAGCGACCGGTGCAGCCATTTATTTATTAATACAGAAAGATTTATTTATGAGAGATCTGCAAGAAGCTTAACCTCTGAAAGTGCAGCTTGATGTAGCTTAGCCAGCCTCGGTCAGAGCTTCTTGCCTCCTTTTACGCCAGGAAGCAGCAGCCATTAGTTCAGGGTTAGTGGGGAACAGCCCAGGAGACACCTCAGCGCTTGCTCAGACTCAAGGCTGCCAAAACCAATGAGCAGCCTGCAGTCACCAAGCTCCCCTTCCATAAGATAGAGAGCTACAGAATTACAGAAGGGTTTTGGATGGAAGAGGCCTCAGAGAGCATCCAGTTCCAACCATCATGAGCAGGGATGCCTCTCACCAGACCAAGTTGCCTAGAGCTGCCTAGAGCCCCATCCAACCTGGCCCTGAACACTTCTAGGGATGGAGCAGCCACAACTCCCCTAAGGCAACCTGTTCCAGGGCCTCAGCACCCTCACAGGGAGGGATTTCTCTGTAAGGTCCAACCTAAATCTCCCCTCTGTTAGTTTTAGTCAGGATTTCATGGGCAAGGAAAGCTGAGAAGTGGGACAGCAGGGTGTCCCAGCACAGGGACACATCTCTGCTGGGCAGAAGCCTCCCAGACGTTTGAGCCACCCAGCCTAATGCAACTGTGCTATTAAATTAATGTGTTTATTCATCATTCAGAGCAGTCTGTATTTCAAAGAAAAGGAGATAACTGCTTCATACGAATGGAAGTATTAGAACAATGCTAAAGCAGGGTGAGGAAGTTTTCCCCACTGCTTTGCTCCACTCTTCCATCATGATTTCACAAAGCCCAAGGAGCCAATAAAAGCTCCATGAAAGCAGACTTTAGGTCTTCAAGGCAGCAGATCCCCAGCCTCAGCTCTCTCTGTTACAGGAGACAAAACCAAACAAACTTGCTGCCCAGTTGCCACGCACCAGCATCCTGGTCCTCCTCAGCTCGTCCTTTATTGCTGTGCACAGCCTAGGTGATAGCAAGACTCAGCAGAGCTGCCTGGAGAGGCAGCAGGTGCTGCGCTGAACAGACCACAGCACCCAGCACGAGTCTTGCCAACACTGAACACGAGCAGATTTTAAAGCAAGGGCAGTTTTTCCACCAGCAGTAGCATGGGATCACGAAACTGCTTCCTGCTGTCCCACCTCCTGAACTTCCTGCCATCCTGTCCAGGGAATTCGCCTTTGTCCCGGAGCACGACCTGCAGCAAAGAGTTTCCGCCTATCCGTGAGCACTAGTGAGTCCCTCCAGCACAGTTGGGGTGCAGGGACAATTCCTTCCCTCCACGTTATGGCAGAGCAGCAGTGCTCTCCCCATCGCAACCTTGCGAGGGGACACTTTCCGTGTCCTCCTGCTTCTGACTCCTCGCAGTGAGATCACTGCTACCAAGCCAGAATTGAGTATGCGTGTCCTCAGAACACAGGGAGGGAGGGAATTGCTCATCGCTACCTCTGACACAAGCCAGCAGCATCGCTTACAGCGGATGACTTTTTGCATATTAAGTGTACCTGGAAACACTGGAGATGCTAACATCTGTCATTAATGTCTCCCTCAAAGTCTCTGCTTTGAAACCCTGGAAATACAAAAGGATGCTCAAAGCAATGGAGAGCACAGATCAAAAGGTTAACTTGAAAGAAGAGAAATAGCTTAAGACGACTGTTTGACCAGCAGAGGAAATGACCAGAGGGGAGAGGAAGTTGCATTTTTAAAGTCCACCTGAAAGAACAACACCAGGGAGCTGCCGCAGAGACCATCCGGTCAGCACAGCCAGCTGCAAACCAGCGGTATCCCAAGACTTGTAACTTCTCTGTCAGAGCTCAGAAGCTGCAATTCCTTACCAGGGACACCCCCACTCACATGCAGAAGGGCTCACAGACACCCACCTCTGCCATCCACACAACTGCCCCTCTGCTGAGCATCTACTCAGCTCCACAAACCACAGAGCTCTGTGCTGCTGAAATGGCCACAAAAGAGTCACAAGTGCTTGCACAATCCTTGAGAGGTACCTATGGGCCAATAACCTTGTGGGATGCTGGGCAGTCCCTAAGCCACTCAGACCAGTGTCTCTACCCACATCCTCCACCTCCATTTCACACGGCAGTTTCTCACCAGCACAGCTGCTGATTAAAGCTTCCACTGACATCTGAAGACTCGAAAGGCAAATAAAAACCCAACCCTTCTTAATCTGCTTCATGCTTTTTTAATGACCGGAGTTCCTATCATGTGGAAAGCATCTTTTGCAGGGTACCGCTCTCTGACCGCTGCTGCTCATAAATATAAAAAGACTTGCTAATGCTCTGCTGAACTTCTCACTGAACTGTTTATATCAGTACCCCTTCAGTTTTTTTCCCCCCCCCAGCAATAATCTAATTCTCGTGCCTCTTATCTGAGCTACGAAACAGCATGTTAAATCCAAGATCACAGCTCATTTAGATAAGTGGAAAGGGGCACATCCAGCGAGTCGTTCCCGCTGTGACATTTCTACTATTGACAGAGTTATTTCCAGGCCCAGCGTGGGCAGGGAACTGGGAGGACTGGCACACTTCAGCAGACACTGGCCCTCGCTGAGGATGCGCCACGTTTTCAAAAGGGGGCTCTCCCTGGCTCTAGTCCCTTGTTACTAAACATTCTGGCAGCGTTTCCCAGAAATAACCTTCAGCAGTTACCCAGAAACATAACCCATCAAAATAAACCTCAACCCAATAAAAAACCCCTGAACTTTTATTGGTAGACTGTGTTCTGGCCATATACAGGAGAATCAGGAGACCAACCAGAGTCATTGATCAAGGGAATAGCTCAAATTAACGTCAAGGTTATTTTCTTAGACAGCTCTCTTGTAAACACAGAGTGCTCTCAGAAAATTTCCCTTCCCTTGCTCTTTGCTTCCCTCCAGAGCTCTTAAAAAGATAACTGAACCTTCTGTGCTTCTATAGGACATGAGAGCACCCAGTGGAGCCTCAACATTTGGAAGGTGCTGAGCTGAAGGGAGCCTATTGCACTACAACTTAAATCAGCCAGAAGAGACTAAATTTCCCAATCAAACAAATTAAAAGCTCTCCTTTAGCACTGAATGGTTCCCCTTTTCCTCTGGGGCTGCATCCCCACATTCTTTGCTGGTATTAGCATCCCCTTCTTTCTATAAATAACCACAACCACCAGGAAGATGCAGAACCAGCACAAAGGATTTTCTTTAGATACTCGGAGCACTCCTGATCTGCATATTGATTTAACTCATTATTCTTTATGAACGGAATGGGTACACGAGGGAGTCCGACGATGCTTCTGCTGGTGCATGTTTCTCAGCCCCCTGCATAGTGGCTGCCACAAGCTCAAGCTGCAGAATGCACTCTCTCCACAAGAACCAGTCCTTCTTGGACAGCTTCCACTTGAAGCTGTTAAAAGCCCAGATACAACCAGAAGAGGCCACAACAGTGCAGCCACACCCGATAAAACAGTTTTGGTGCTAGAGCCTGACTGAGGTTATCTCACCGATAACCCCTACGCACCCTAGGGACACTTGGGCAGTGTGCACATCCAGACTCTGACATTCCAGAGGACAGAAAACTGAACTTGGCTGTAGCACGCTGCTTCCCAGCGCTGTCTCAGCACTGTGCGAGAACGTGGTCAGCTCAGCCTCCGGAAAAGAATCACAGAATGGTTGAGACTGGAAGGAAAGTCAGAGATCATCTAGTTCCAACTCCCCTGCCACTGGCAAGGACACCTCTCACCAGATCATCTGTAACGCTGCAACATTTAAACTCAGAATCACAGAAGCATAGAATGACTGGGATTGGAAGGGGCCTCTGAAGATGATTTAGCCCAGTCCCCCTGCTAGAGCAGGATTAGCATGAGAAGAACCCACAGGAAGAGTCCAGGTGTAATATCTCCCTAGCAAGAGGCTCCACAACCTCCATGGGCACCCTGGGCCAGGGCTCTGCTATTCTCACGAGGAAAAAGGTTATCCTTATGAACTGAACTCTTACAGGATTTATGCCATTGCCCCGTGTCCTCCTGCTGGGCACCACCTGGTCCCATCCCTCTGACACTCACCCTATACGTATTAATAAGCATTGATGAGATCTTCCTTCAGTCTCCTCTCCAGACTGAACAGCCACAGCTCTCTCTCAGCCTCCCCTCACAGGGCAGATGCTCCAGCCCTCTGGTGATCTCAGCAGCTGTGCACTGGACTCACTCTAGTATCCCCCTGTCCCTCTAAAACAGGAAAGGACAAAACTGGATGCAGTTTCAAGCCAGCCTTGACTTAGAGGAATGTACATGCTTGGTGCAAGTGCAGACATTACCAGACACTCCATCTTCTTGGACACTGTCTTTTCAGCCAAAAGAAGCACTTCTAATTATTAGGACAAGGATCTCAGTGCCACATACTCCACAAATTAATCATTCCTCTTCTCCAACTAAGACCCATCCCAAGGTACCTGCCTCTGGAGCATTAACACGTCAGTCCAAAAGATGCAGTTTAATTCTCTTCCTCAGATAGAATTGTCTCAAACTGGCATTATTGCATCTGCCATAAATCTTCAACCCATGGTGCTCATCCACCTGGCTAGAAAGAGATGAGGGGGTTCCACCCCTCACCTGTCTTGGGGCACATTTTCTTTAAATCTATAAAATTTTGGTTTTGGCCTGAGTGGAATTCAGATCAGCCCTGAAACACGTCCACCCCAATGGCAGAGGAAAGCATGAAATTAAGGCAATACAGGGAAAGAGAACCTCAAAGCAGGATAAATTCATCGTATCGGGGTTTATTCTGGCAGTAAGAAGGGGCTAACATCACCCTTCTCTGTAATACAGCAAGTACCTTTTGTTTCCAAAAGCCCTTAAGGCTGCAGAGTTTTCAGCTACCCTTTATTCCTCCTCCCCTCTATTTCCATCAGCATTAATGTTCTTCCTCACAAGTCTGCTGCCAGCTCCGTGGTCTCTCTGGATCCCATGAATTAAATTCTCTGGTTTTCTGACTTTTTCTACCGTTAGAAGGACATTTATCAGGTTAAGCCCAGATTTCTCCCTCTGTCTTACCAGCAGAGTTTTGGATGACTAATCAAAAGACTGCATATATTTCAAAGATCTCATTCTCCCTTCACTATTTATACAAGGCAATGTCACTTTGACACTATTCTGGCTTTCAACCACAAAAACCCACTTTCCAACTTAAATTCCCCTCAAAAGAACAGGCTCTCATAAGCAGACAAGAGTGCTGTTCGCTCCATCTCTTTCCCTCCCCCAAGTTAGCTTCAGCTGTCACCAAAACCACAGTAAGCATTTTCCTTCTTGGGAACTATGTGTTCTTGCACTTCTATTCAGTGGACCAGAAGCGTCTGGCATCGCAAAAGGAACTACCCGATTTCTTGGACTCGTTGCAAGTGAACCTGTGTCGGCCAGATACAGTTATTACCACCAAGAACAGAGAACTCGGTTCAATTAAAGACGCCCCAGGCAATGCGTATCAGCTACGCTGGGATCAAGCATTCACCCAGTACAAAGCGTCGGAGCTTCGACTGCTCTTTAAAGAGCGTTTCTTCCTGCCGTTATAAATAACCACGAGCAAAACCCTCGCTGTAAGTTAGCGTAGAAGGTTTTCAGAACTGCCATCCATGAATCGCTGCCACTGTCTGAGCTTACAAAGCAGTCAAGAGCTCTTGAGAACCTTTCACGTTCATCTTTGCTTTCAGTTCGTTCAGATGGGAACGGGCATTGCAGCTTCATGCAGCACTTTTATTCAAGGTCAAATCTACTCCTTCTGCCATGATCTGTATCACCATCTTTCACCTCTGCTCCTGCAATTTCTATGCCAAGTTATAAAGAGGGCACAGTGGCCTTCAAAGGCAGCTGCACCTTAGACCTACCCTGAGATACTAGGAGTGTCCCTTTATGATAGGGAAGAGCAAGCTGCTGTGTTCAGTTGGCCAATCCTCATGTGACAGTACTTCTAGCCAGAGTAGTTTTCTCTGCAGGAAGGAAAAAGCACACAAAGACAAAACAGATACAGTCTTCCTAGAAATCTGCTCAAGGCGACAGCTTTCCACAAATCCTGCTCACCGCGTGCAAGCCTGGGGACCACCAGGCAAAGAAACCATCTCTGACAACTTCCGAGCAAGTCAGGTCTCCCACCTCTACTCTAAGTGACCTCCTCTCGCTCCAACCGCTGCTTTCCACCACACCATCAAGGTCCAGTAAAAGCAGGTCTGCAAGCACATGCCTCACTGTTGCCTCCAGGAAGGGTCCTACCTCCAGCCCAGGGGGAGCGTGCCAACAGGCCTGTTATCAAATGTCACAGCGAATTGCACAGCATCTGCTCAGGACAATCTTCTCGACAGAGCTTTTCCATGAGGGGTTGCTCATCAGGTCTTATTTTTAAAAGAATCTGGGCCAAGTCATCCCTGCTGTAGCTTTAGTGACGTCAATGAGCTACAGCAGGGGTGAAATTGGGCCGTTATTTTTTATGCCCATATGTCATGTGCCCATTAAAGAAGGGGAAAAAAAAAGCCAAAGAAGATCAAGGAAGACGAGAGAAGTTATTGAATGAGAAGATTAGAGAGGCAGATTAACATCTAGACGCGGAACGTTGCTCCTTTGTTGCTGCTCTACGTTTATAACCGTCCATGGGAAAAGAAATAATCCTGTAGCGTCGAGGCACAAGGCGAGTTGGGTAGGGACAGATTACAGTCGCTTTTTGTATCCTGTTTTGATAAAAAAAATAATACAGAGTTCTTTGCCAGGAAAAGGCCTCTTCAAAACTCAACAAAAGCGAGCGACACGGTTGCCAGTAACTATCAGCTTCTCCACTGCAGGCCAGGACTCATCACACTCTGCTATCAGCACCTAGTAGTGAAGCCCAACGGACCTTCTTCTAAGCTCATTTCTCCGTGTGCCCAAACCATGATTATACAAATATCATAAGGAAAAAATTACAAAATATAAGTTTAAACCTAAAAATGGTGTTTTCTGCCAATGCTCAAAGCCTCCACCTCACTGTGGAAAGGGCTGTGGTTGAGGAGACCAAGCCCAGGAGATGTAGGACACCAGCTGTGAACCACCGAAGGAAGATCCGCAGCGGCTCTGTGCTGCTTTCTGAAGGCTGAGCTGCAGGTTTTCCTCTCGAGGGAACGTGCAGATGTGTTTTTCCAACCACTGAGCCACAGGCCATCAGGTACTGCCCTGGGCTGTAAGCAGCGACTCTGAGAGCCAAACCACGAGATGTATTGCTGCCGGTGAGACCTGCGACCAGAATTTCTCAACTCCCTTGTGAAAAGGCCTCGTAAGTGACATTTAAGTAGATGAGTAACCATACTCATAGGAACGTACCTAATGTTACTCACCAACACGCTCACAGAGCCTCGCCAACACCGCTTTAAGGCTGGATAGCACAATCTCCAGAACCTGAAATCTCCTGAAATGTCAGGATTTCAGGAGCAGCACCACACCACAGGAGCTCTGTGTTCAGGGTCTCTGCTTTGTAGATAATTTATTGCACAGAATAATCCTAGTTGGAAAGGACTTCCTCAATCACCGAGTCCAACCATCCCCATGAAAGACCTAAACACCTGAGAGACTGACAAACACAACCTGACCCCCTCCATGCTGCCACTCAAGCAGGGAGTGAAGCACCATGGCTACACAGTTCTTCAACACCTCCAGGGATGGGGACTCCACCACCTCCCTGGGAAGGCCCTGACAGTGCCCAACCACTCTGTCTGAAAAACATTTCTTCCTCAAGGTAGCTGTAGAAGTCAATGAGATCCCCCTCAGTCTCCCCTTATCCTAACTAACCCTGCCCAGCTCCCTCAGCCTGGTTCCCTCCCTTCTGAAGAAAGGCTGAGGAAGCTGGGTCTCTTGAGCTTGGAGAAGAGGAGGCTGAGGCCTCATTCCTGTCTCTAAATCTGTGAGGGGTGGGNCCCCTCCTGAGCTTGACAGCTCTGCTCTGGCCCCATTCCACCATCTCCCTATCTTTCCTATCATGAGGGGTCCAGAACTGCACCCAGACCTCGACATGATGCCTCACAAGGGCTGAGTACAAGGGATTTCAAAGCTTAATGGAAGAGTCCTTTGAAATCTTTGACCTGCAGGTCTCATCTTTAGTCAAAGTCTCTCTGTAAAGGCCTTTTTTCCATTGTTTCTCCCCGTTTGCATTAATGAGCTCTTTTTCCCACCATCAGCCAGGACAGTCCGAGCTTCTGTTGTTATTTTTTTTTTTCAATTCTTATTTCTCTCCTCCCTCACCCCCTCTCTCCATTCCAAAACTGGAATCAAAATAACTCGAGATGGAAAACGTGTGACCTCCCAAGCCTTTATTTACAGTATCACAAAGCCCAAGGGAAGGATCTGTCCAAGTTTTCCAGCTGGAATGGGAACAGCAAGGAAAAACGTGCCCTCGTTTTTGCAGCTGTGAGATTTAACACATCACAAGGGAGAAGGATGGGGAGGAGATGGGAGAGCTGGAAGCCTCTAATGATGCCGTGGAAATACGAGATGAAGAGGTTTCAGCCAATACAGGTAAACTCACACGATTCCATCCTCCCTCCCCAGGAATAATCAAAGCTTTGCACCTGCAAAACTAACTGCAAAACCAGCTTGATGTTTATTTAATGGAGTTCCTTCTTGACTTTTACGTTACATAAGATCCTGAATCATAGAATCATCAGGGATTGGAAGGGACCTTGAAAGATCATCTAGTTCACAGCAGGACTGCCTAGACCAAGTCACACAGGAAACATAGAAACCTTCTGGACTTCACCTGAATTTGTATTCTGTAAGGATCCTTCTTCATGTCACCATGCCCTAAATGACTACAACAAAGACTGTCAAAAACAAGCAGCCCAGAAGCTAGAAGCTTCCTCAGACATTTTAAGAGCACAGACAAACACAAACGAAGGAGGTTTAGATCTATAGAAAGTTACATGCAGCAGGAAACTGTCAGTTTGTGGTTACAACCACACCAGTGTCACAGCTCTTTCCTCCCAGTTAAATGTGTACATCCAAACAGTTCCTTGTGTCTGGTGTGTTTCTACTGTAAAAAGGAGGAAAACAACCAAAAGAAGAATTCACTAAGCCTTTCACTAGAAATTTCCAAGTGCCAACCCACACAGGAGGCTTTGTTTTGACAAGAGATCCTTCTGTACCTTCCCAAATGTTTACGTTGTAGATTGTTAGGTGCAACCCAGTTTACCAGGAACTATCTCCTGCCTTTAGGAAACCCCATTCCCTCTCCCTTACCTGTCACAGCCCTCCATTCTCCCTGGTGCTGTAACAAGTGCCACAACCTTTACGCACCGAGCTGGGGGAATGCTGTTACAGCGTTCCTCTCCTTGCCAGTACAAAAGGAGCCACCACCCATCTCTCTGAAGTGTTATCACCTTGATCCCACTCGCAGCAATACAGTCTGCAAAGGATCCAACAGGAGGATGAATTTCTCTGCATTTAATCTGTTTCTGTACACACACCCCATACAAGGGGACAATTCTCGTGTCACGGATCACACAGTAAATCCAGCAGTGTGGATTCAAAACCTCCAGGTCTGGAGAAAACACAGGGCTGCACTGGGATGGTGGCACAGCGGAGGGGAGTATCAGCCAGTGCCTCCAGCATTTTCCTGGACGTGGCTATTCAGTTTGTCTTCCTGAAGGCAGCATTCCCTGACAAGGTTTGCAACCCATTTTTCTCCCTGCGCTCCTTACCTGCCAATCCATGGGCGTTACTCACTCTCTAGTGACGCAAACCGCTGCACGGGTTCATTCTGCTGCGAATCTACTTCTGAAGGCAGTTTCCCCTCACCAGCCCAGGAAATTAATGACCCTTTGGGCACCTCTCTTATCGTGGATCAGTCCTTGAGGCAAGCGAAATGAGCAGAGCCACAGCCTCAGGGCAAAGCAAACCCCAAAGACTGCTAAGGATTGCACTTCTGCTTTGCTGTTATTGCTCATTCAGAGCAACACACTCTCCTCTACAACAACGTACAGAGAGGTAGTGTGTGATCTAAATCAAGGGAGGCAAAGCTCTTGGGGCAAGAGATGTTCTCCCTCGGCACAGGAGCATAAATCCACATGGCAATTAATGCTGCTAGGAGCACACACTCCTCTGTTGAAGCTGCTGACAGCAGCTTCTGTTCCCAGAGAGACCCGACAACAGCTCCTTCGGAGAGCTGCAGCGGGCAGAAAAGAAGCTGCTGGGCTCTCTCCTGAGGAAACCAGGTATCCCAGAGAGGGACAAGCCACAGCACTGGAAACAGCTTACCCAGACTGGCCTGTGGCTCTGCTAAGGTTTATGAGAGGCTTCAAGAAGAGAATCGACATGGGGAATGGTGATGAATTCACCGGGAGCTGCTTTCCTGATAGGAGCTAATTAAGGTATTCAAATCCCACTTAGTTTTCAAGCATTTCTGGTTAAGATATCACATGCCAGTACACAGCTGGTGTCACTGTGGTTTCACTCTAACTCTCCAGACCCTGAACCACCTGAAACTGAAAACACATTTCAGTCAGATGGGCCACCAGCCTCAGATCCAAAGTCATTTATCCCTTCTCTGTTCTTCCCAGAAATTCACTGCTCTTAAAGCAAAACCCAGCAATTGTTGAGTTTTAGCATCCAGCAGTATAGGCTCAAAGTTGTTTTACAACAGCATCACCGCAAAGAGAAACATTTGCTGGAGCGTATAAATCATTCCTTCCGATAGAAGGAAAAAGAAGAGTAGTGAGGAATGTGCTGGAGGAAAAGACGACGACGCAAAACTACAGAGTCAGTCTACAAGCTGAGACCCCACCCACTGAAAAACTCCTGTTCAGCCGCTAATTTTGTAGGGCTGTTTAAGACTGTGATCAAATATTTCTACAATTCCCACACAGGAGGTCTGGTGAGCAAACAAAAAAAGGGAGAAATGAGCAACAATTGTGTGACAGGATTTTGAGGCAACTAAAATGCTGCAAGGATGAGATTTTAGGGGCAGAGTCCCACAGGAGAATTAAATACACACCCTAAAAAATGATGTTCATGCCCAACCCGTGCAGCCATTCTCCTTTTCATTTATTTATTTGAAAGACTTTAACTAAGCAATGATGCTGACAATGCAGAAAGAGGCACGGAGCACAAGTTTTCTTCACAAAGAGGCTCATTAGCAACACACACAGCCATGCAGCTTACGCCAACCACGTCCTGCAATTGCCAAGCCCTTCTCAAAGGCAACTGACACTGCTATTCTTCCAGCCTCCATTTTATCACGTTCCCCTGAGCATCCATTCAAGTAGAACTCAAACTAAGGTTAATCCCCTCGCTCTTACTGGCAGCGAGCTACCGGTATCCCTCACGCTCATTACCATTCTCCCCAGTAACATCTAAAGGTTTTGTTCTCTAATAGAGAAGAAAAGGAAAGAACAACCATCCAGCTGAGGTGCCAGAACTTACCTTCTGCAAAAAATCTCTCGAGACGCTTCAGAATACAGGAGGGAGTGAAGACAGCGTTGCTGGAAAAGGATGTCACTGTTGGTCCACATGTGTCAACATCCTAGAGAAAGATAAAACACAGTTGCTTAACTGCCATGCCCATGGGAAATCAACAGCAGGAATAAAGCTGCATCCTTTTCACAGTTACACCGATCTAATGGCTCCTATGCAAACAACATAAAGCTACAACATTTCATAATTGCACATCAGAGTTTCTCTGCAGACATCCCTCCGGTATGTCAGAAATTCAATACGTGCTAGTAGGCGGCAACGAGCACCTCAGGGATTTAAAGCGCATTCCAAGCCGTGAGTCATCGTCATCTCCAACTCATGGAAATTTCAAATAAAATGAAAAAAATAAAAAGAGAGAAGAAAACACTCAGGCACCCTGCACTGACCACTCTCGTGCTCTCTCTGTGCAATACCGTAACTTCCCTCTAAAGCATTTCCTTTTAGAATAGGGTGTTCAATGATTTCCATGAAAGGGATGGCATCACCAACAGAGAACATCACATCGTAGCCTTCTTCCAGATAGCTTCTCAGAGATGGGGCAGGATCCCATGTGCAAGGGTGGAAACTGAGCTGGAGCTGCCTTTATAAACCCCACAAGTCCCTCCACCTGCAGGAGGAGCGAGAAGGCACCTCCAATAGCTGCTGCAGAGGACAGTGCAGCCAGGTTACAAGGAGTGGTGAACCAGCAGCACCCAGGAGGACTGACATAGGACCCAGCTCCCTTCCCACGCAGCTGGGGAAATGCCAACTCCAGGCAGCCCATTTCCACTTCACTTTCCAGCTATCAGCCACCTGCTCTCCCCCAAGGCTGATTTTCATCAGGAGAGCTGAGGGCCAGGAAGAACTCGCAGCCACTACCTGCCAAGCAGCTCTTCTGGTTTGCTTCATTATGCAGGCCATTGCCTTTCTAAGAGATTCCTTCAGGCAGAGTCTCATCATCTCCTCCAACCACTGCAAGCTGATGTGAATGCTGCTTTTAAAGCATCTGGTTTGCACTTTAAGGCACACGTATGTATTCCCCCCTCCCAGCATCACTCCCTACTCTTCTCAGATCTCCCCAAGGACATTCGAGTTGCTTTAGTTCTTTCATCTCTTGGCTTATCCTCATTTGGTCCCTGCTGTCCTCCAAGCAGCAGCCAGAGCAGAGCAGCAGCTCTCGGTAGCACAAGGTCTAACAGAGCAGATGCAGAAGGGAAGGCTAGAGAATTTGCAGCCATTCTCCTGATAAATGACCCGCGGGCAGCCAGAGGAGTTTCAGGACATCAACAGAGATCAGAAAACAGCTTGGCTCTGTGTGTGGGGAGAACGGGGCCTCGGCAGCTCCCACCCGCTCCTGCAAACGCCCGCTCAGATTAGCTGCCAGGGAGTTCAGCGAGTTAAAGGCAGCTTTAAAATACTCTTTTCCCCTTTGGGTCAGAAAGGGCCTGCTTGTCCATCCCAGCAGCAGGAGCTGTGTTTTGTACCAGAACATGCCAAACGGGGTCCAGATGGACACCAAAATAAAAGAGCATCTCCCCAGCTGGGAGCTGGATCCAAGCCTCAGGTCCCACAACCAAAGGGTTATAAAAAAATTAATGAAGCATCAACACCTCTGCTCGCTGCACCAGAGAAACTGAAACACTTGGAAAAACTCTCAAATTCATTAGCTGTGCCACCCTGCTTCAGAGAGAGGAACAGACAGGTTCATGCCTTACCAGCAACTCGAAAAAACTACCTAACTGCTCCTTGCTCTTGAACCTCCTCGCACTGCAACTTAAAACAGTACCGGCGCCTGCACAGGTCAGACTCATCCTGGAGCAAACACGAGTAGCGTTTCAGGACCATTAATCTCCGCGATCTCACCGCGAGCAAGCAGCCAGACAGCTTAAAAATATATCTAGTCCACAAGTGCTTATTAACGTCATTTGCTGATTCACAGCTGAGCCGGTCGCATGGAGCCCAAATGCCGCTTCTGCTTTCCCAGGCTGGGCTTAAAAGAATTAAATAAATGAAATAGATGTTGAAAGTGCTGGGCATCGAGTTGCTTAACTTATCTCTGAACTTGCTGTGATGCAACTATGAGATGTGGATCTATCCGAGCAGGAAACTGCGGGTCCAGTCTGTAGTTCTGAGGATTAGGAGTCTGAGTTTTAAGGAAGAGGGCCCCCCCCAAGTGCCAGATGTGGTTCAAACACAGCTGTTCCACCCTGGTTTCAAAGCAGCCACCACACATCTGCATCCCCTTGTGCACAGCTCAGAGGATCCCCTCCTGCTTTTGCTTGGCTTTGCTGGGCACTTCAAGAGAAGCAGGCTGAGGGGAGACCCTATTGCTACCTGAAAGGAGGATGGAAATGGGGCTCAGCCTCTTCCCTCTGGGGACAAGTGCAAGGACCAGAGGAAAAGGCTGCAAGCTGTGCCAGGGGAGGATCAGGCTGGATGTTGGGAAGCATTTCTTCACCCAAAGGGTTACCAAACACTGATACAAGCTGCCCAGGGCAATGATAGAGTCCCTCTCCATGTAGGGATTGAAACAACATGTGGACCTGGTGCTTCGTGACAGGGTTTAGTAGTGTCCTGGGTCAAATGCTGGACTCGATGGTTGGAAGAGACGTTTAAGATCAAAGAGATGCTGGAATCCAGTGGAAGTATCAAGTACAAACAGCCATCCCAACTACCCAGGATGGGCTGCAGTTCATCTACATGACACACACACGTAGATGCAGTTTCACACACTCACTGGATGCCACTTGATGTCACCCCAATCACTGCCATGTGCTACAGAGACGAGTCTGAGTCTTCCTTGTCTTTTCTTTCACTGACTACTGCTTTTGCTCCCAAAATTGATACAGTCAGGAGCAAATTCTAAATAAAATGGACTGAGCAGGCTTACAGCAAAATTAACTGTGAAAATCATTTGTTTTCAAGTTATAGAAACATTTAGGTTGGAAAAGACCTGTAAGATCATCAAATCCAACTGAAGAACAATATTTGATGATCTGATAGATCGAAACCCAAGCCCAGGTTCTGCATGCACACTTTGGGGCTGAATTACCCCACTCGATTGTTAAAGAATCCTTTATTCTATGTAAAAGTTCTTCTCAGAAAGGGAAATTTTAAGTGGGTTTTTTCCCCTCCCTGCTATTACACACAATGCAGTGATTTAAGCTCGAAGGATTTTTGCTCTAAATCACCTATTTGAATCTGTATGATGGAAATGTATTTAAATATAACATTTGCATCTTGCTTTGCAGTTGAACTTTCAAATGCTTTTCCAGGAAAGCATCTCATTTGCCCCTGATGCTATTCAACCGTGCGAGTAAACAAGATTCTTCATGTTACCTTTCTTTTTGAAAACGATTCACTATAGGGTTTTAAGTATCAGACTAGATCTATATGGCGTTAAATCTAACCAGTACTGAAGTCTCTCATCATTTCTCAGTGTGATTAATTCACTCCTCAGCAAGTGCAACACAATTTGTGAACATCCAGTCTGTATCTGCTTGCACAAGGCACACAAGTTTCATAGAATCCTTTAGGTTGGAAAAGACCTTCGAGACCATCAAGTCCAACCACTAACACAACTGTTCCAACCTGCTACTAAACCCTGTCCCCAAGATCCAGATCTCCATGACTGTGAAACACAGCCAGGGATGGTGATTCATCCCTCTCCCTGGGCAGCCTGTGCCAAGGCCTGAGGGCCCTTCCTGTGAAGCTTTTCCTAATATCCTAACCTAAATTTCCCTGGCTCAACTTGAGGCCATTTCCTCTTGTCCTATCACTTATTCCTTGAGAGAAGAGACCAACCCCCACCTCTCTACACCCTCATTTCAGGTAGCTGTAGGGAGCAAGAAGGTCTCCCCTCAGCCTCCTTTTCTCCAGACTAACCAGCCCCAGCTCCCTCAGCTGCTCCTCACAAGGTTTGTTCTCCAGACCCTTCACCAACCTGGTTGCCCTTCTGTGGAGCACCTCAAAGTCTCTGTAGATGCTGGATAACCTAGACAACACCCTCCCAAAAAGAACACCCATTGTAACCTACACTTCAGTAAGCACTTTTTAAATGAAGTCTGCCCTGAGCCCCACAGGGTTTGTGTAGCAGAGGACAGCTCTTTGAATTAGTGTGGGTCTGGCCCCGTGGTTTCAGCGTTCAGTTGACCCACTGCCAGGACAACCCTAAAGCCTCACCAAGTAGCTCTGCAAACCTGGAACCACAGATCAAAAAACATCGATTCCAGAAACTCCATCTCCCTACCAGCTTTTTCCGTTAAGAGTTGAGGGTTGTTTTTTTTCCTTTTTCTGTGGATTGGGAAAGGATGACAACACTTCCTATTTTTCAGCAAGTCTGAGACAATTATTCCACACACAAAGACAGAGATCTCTCTGCGTTTACTAACTGCGGGGACATCAGAAACGCTGAGAAGCAAAAACATTTCTGAACAACAGAAACCGAAAGTGTTGTCTTTGGGAAACTGTGAGCAGCAGCGTTTTCTCTCCAGTAAACAGTGACGGTAACAGGTAATAAAAGCAATGCAGGACATGATGATGCAATTCTACAACTCCCTTTCGGGAATAATCACACACAATTCACCTTGGTTGTAGTCTCAAGTCATCACTTTTTAAAGTCGCTGTGGTTTACCGAGGCCTTACGGATTCTATTCTTAAATTTACTTATTTTTAGGTGTGAGAACAGATTACCAAGGCAAAATTTAAACTTGGAAATTGTGAGTTTGAAGGCTCCTTTGCATTGATAATAATTAACCCTGTCTGCATTTCAGACACGTTCTGTGCCAAGCGCTAATTAAATACCCGGTTAAAACTGCTTCTCTTTTCAAATGATACTACTAAAGCGCAGGAGAGACTCAAGCATCACTCAACAAGGGACACATTTGTCCCAAGCAAGCCACCAGGATAAAACAACCCAAATAAAACCACTGAGAAATGAGAGTTAATGCAAAAGCTCCCAAAAGGCTGGGAGAAGATTTTTATTGCAGCTGATTTGCAAAGATTAACGTTACAGCCTTCCTCCCTTCCTTCCCTTTTGGAAAAAGCACTCACCAGAGCTGCTCAGAACCAAACCCATGCAAAGACCACACCTGGCTTCGGAGCAGCAGGGTGGTTCATCACTAGAGGCATGTGAAGGCAGAGCACAGTGATCAGTAAACGGGTTCACGTGGCAAGCAGCCCATCTTCAGCCCAAACGCTGAAAAGACTCCGTTACACTAACAAACTGGCATTTACCTTTCCATGGAGAACTATTCATTAATTATAAATGCCTTCTGCTGGCTTCCAAAGGCTTCCCTGCTGAAACTATGACTTGTGCTCCACTTTTCATCCCTTCTCCTCGTAGGTACAATCACTGCCACCGCTAAAACACTTCACATTGGTGGGATGGGCAGAGTTCCCACCTGAACAAACAGTTGGTGACAACCACAGTAGCCCAGAACACTCTGGCCTCACGCCCGAGATCACAGTCCTGTCAAGCAAGGGCAGCAAGTGAGATTCACATGCTGCTTCTGCAAAGGCAGAGATGCTGACAGCACTATCTTGCAGGAATAAATGAAGTAGCAAAGTTGTTCATAGCAAACCCCACAGCTGTTTTAGCTCAGCCTGCTGCTTCTGCACTAGCTGCCTTAATCGGTCCTGAGCCGTACCGAGCATCAGCCATGGTTAAACCCAGCATGCCCGTGGTTTGGAAGCATGGGTTTCATACCACGGACAGTCATGAGAGCTCTTCACCCTCAGAGAGGGTGGGTTTTCAGTTCTCATGTCCTCTATTCACTCTAAAACAAAATCTAAGCGAGCAACTTATAAGCAACAGACCAGAAAAGGAAGGAATTAAAAATACTGAAGAACTCTGTAATCAGAGGAACAGGCTCCAGGAGATTAATCAACGTGCAACATAAATGCAGCAATTAACTAGAAAATGCACGCAGCTTGGAAAGGCACCTACACCATTTTCCCCTGACCGATGCTTGTAGCATCTGGACCCTCAAAAGTGCCTCTGAGGTTACGTTCCCTAAGGAACGCAGGGTCCTGGCCTCCCTGTAAGCAGCCAGACCCAAGGGAAAGAAAGGAAAGCAAACAGCAAAATGTTTCCACAAAGCTGCCTGGGCTCTGGACCTTACTGCAGCTGTAATGAGCTTTTCATTTGCAAAGCCCTCTCCTTCCTTTTTTAGGAGCCGCTATTCCCTTATGCGAACAAGGAGACTGGGGTGTGAAAGCAAACCGCACTCTGTCAGTTTATGACCCCCACATCAGTCTACGGGTTGTGAAGAACTCACACCAAACAGCACACATGAGCTGCTTGTTCCTCACATCCTCCAGAAGACCTTCCCAGGCAGAGGACAACCTCCTACAGCCACAGTGGGATCCCAGGAACCACAAAGACCTGCTCCACACAGACATGGTTTTGCTTTAATGTGGGAACTTAAGGATTCTGATCTTTAAAAGCAGCTTTTCTTAGCATTTATTTAGAGTCAAGTTTCAAATCCCCTTCAGAGAGAAGGATAACCTACAAGTTTTTTGTTTTTATGGAGGAAGAGAAACAAGAAAAAATCACTTCATGGCAGGTACAGCACCTGTGTACTCTACAAGCACTTCATGCCCTATACACAACAGTGCTAGCACCCCTGCAAACATTTCCAAGTGAATCAGACAGACATGATCTCTACACCCTGCTTTTAGAAAGCTTTCCCCCCAAAACTGATTTTAAGTCAACCATTTGATTAATACTGCTTGCCAGTCATTTCTAGAGAGAGAGATTTCAAGCAGAAAACTCTACATCAGCTTCTGCCTTGGCCCTTCCCATATAAATGTGGCAATTAGCACGGAAAAATTAGTCAGCGATGCAGCATTTCAACTGAAAGAAAGCAGCTCAAGAAACAACCTGCCATTCAATCGGTACTTGACAGGCAGAGGAGAAACACAACGGCTCAGCAAGATGCTGAAACTGGGTTTGAAATCCATTCGTAGACCTTGAGGGAAGCCTCTCCCCGTCAACAACCCCCCCGATCCATAATGCTGCTCCTTATTGTGCTTTTATCCTCCGCTTTATCAGAGCTCCTCTGATGATCAATGAGGAGCCCCGTGGACTCGCACTCTGAATTTCAATGTCAACACAGCAGTGCTGTGGTAATGATCGAAAATATTTACATATTGCCTCATTGATCGTGGGGTGTTCTTTTCCAACCATCTGGCTACTGGGCACTATTTTTATTATTTAATCTTTTCCCCAATTTTATTTTATTTTCAGGGCTTTACATAGCTGTAAAGGACATTGTTTGGGTATCTTTACAGGTAAGACGGTACGGCCCAGCTTGGGAGGGACCTCCAAAAGTCTCTTGTCCAACCCCCCTGCAGTGAGCAAAGACATCCTCAGCTAGATCAGGTGGCCCAGAGCTTTGTCCATCAAGCATTCCACCTGAATCAGGTTCTCTTGTTGTTTTTAACCCAAAACATTACTGACAGCATTAATTGACTTCACCCTCTCTCAGGGAGGTGAACAAAACCTTTTCTTAACAAGGACAAAACCAATAAACCCCATAAAACCCACCCTAACCAAGCACCTGCTCCACGATCTCCGGAACACCGTGCCAATTCAGCTACAAGGTCTCCTTTCTAATGTGACTCAAGGGTGTCACCATTTTGACAACAGATGAGTCAAACAGAAATCTGTCACTCACTCGGTGCTCACTGCCAGCCTTCAGATAAAGAACTGCCGTAAGGGCTGTTTTCTCCACCTCCAGATGGAATACCTTATGATAGCTGCGACGCTCAGCCCCTGGGCTCTGTGCTCTCTGCCTGTGTTTATGCTGCCTTTAGGAACTGCTCAAGTCAGCCAAGGCAGGAGGTTGGGGCCAGCTGCTGCCATCACATTGGAAGGATAAGGCTTAGCAAAGCCCCAGTTAGCCTCCCATGCCTGAGCTCCTGCACCCACCTCACCCCTGGCTGTGCTCTGCCTGCCTCCAGCCTCTGACACCCTAACCAAACACCTGCTCCACGATCTCCAGAACACAGTGCCAACTCAGCTACAAGGTCTCCTTTCTACCCATGATACCCACCCGGGCTGCACCAAGCACCCAAACGCTACAAGAAACTGGGATTTAACCTCAAAAACCCCTAAACCAAAGCACAAAGCACCAGCCAGGGGCTCTGAGTACCGCAGGTTTTACTCCCCCAGCACCACGCAAGCAGTTCTAGTTAATTCTTACCCCGCTGAGCCCAAGCTTCCAGGTGAAAATGAGCTTTTTGAAAATTTTATCCTCATGCATCTTTCTAGGAAGTGTAAGAGCCAGTGAAAAACAACATGAAGGAAACAAGACTGACAGCTACAAGATCTACAAGTCTGCTGCGAGAGACCTCTGCGGAGACCTCAGCAGAATTCTCCACAGGAATACGAAAAAGGTGCTTCTCAAACTGTTGTCAAACTGATTCCAATGTGGAGGTTGTTTTAGTGGCTCCAAACCTGTTTGCAACCAGAAGCTGATTCTGCTGGCTGCTGGTACCATAAATTTGATTTAGGAGGAACGGGAGGTCTAAAAGTCAAAGTATTCCTGGTTGAAAGGCCGAGTATAAAAATACTCCCTCAATACAGCTTAGCTAACAATTCTGGAAGCAAAATAACTTTATCTGAAGCACTAATCTTTCTCTTTTTTTCAGTTCTACTTTGATAACAAGACTAACTCTAAAAGGTTTTGATTATGCAGGGTTCTCCTCGACCCCAGCAGAGCGATGCTGCATTTCCAATACTAATTGGAGTCCAGCGCAGAGCCACAAAGATGCTGAAGGGAGTGAAGCATCTCCCTAATGAGGAAAGGCTGAGGGAGCTGGGTCTCTTGAGCTTGGAAAAAAGGAGCCTGAGGGGTGACCCCATGAAAGTTGATCAATATGGAAAGGGCAGAGGTCAGGAGGCAGGAGCCAGGCTCTGCTCAGGGGCACCCAATGATAGGGCAAGGGGCAACAGGTGCCAGCTGGAACAGAGGAGGTGCTACATCAAAAGGAGAAGCAACTTCTTCCCAGTGAGGCTGCCAGAGCCCTGGAAGGGGCTGCTCGGGTGTTGTGGTCTCCTTCTCTGGAGACTTTTACAACCCACCCAGCCTGTTCCTGTGTGACTGGATCTAGGGGATCCTGCTCTGGCAGGGAGACTGGAGTGGATAACCTTTTGAGGTCCCTTCAATCCTCAACACACTCATTTCTCTGGCTCTCACCCCTAGTAAGGCAAGAGCATCCATCTCTTCCTCTTCTAAATGAAACAACAGATTAGAACTGGGAAGCCAGAGCCACACACTAAAAAAGTTTAGTCCTTTGAGTAGTTTTGTCCAAATACATTCTTCCCTCTCACAGAGGTCGTACAATAAATTCACCTCTTAGAAGAGCCCGTTGATAGGCATGAAATTAAGCAAGAGACAGTGTTAACTACTAATCCCCAGTCCCAAAACAAACGAAAGACACCTTGCATCTGTGCCCGACTCATTTTTCAGGGTATCTGATGGAAGACATTTACCATCTGTTGAAGTTAGAAGTCAGAACAATATTTTACAGTCCTGATACGGGTTAGACAAATAACGGGTCCCACGAGCCTGAGCAAATAATGCTTGAAAACAAGAGAGAGGGAAAACAAAACGAGTGATCTGCTCTTGTCCGTCTCTAGCCGTTTGCTCTGGTGGATCACAAACCTGAAAAGCACCACGCTCAAGGGAAACTATCAGCTCCCCTGGAAACAAGGAAGACAGAGCAGAACTGGAGACTCGGGGATTTTTACTGTCTCTTGGCCAGATCTGTGACCTGTACCACCTCACACCTCTGCTACTGGGTTACCTTTGTTAGAACAGAAGAGGTCCTCCACCTTTGCTTGGAAAGAGCACTGAAAGTCAACCCAGGAGCTGAGGATGGCAGAGAAAAAGCAAGCGAGAGGCCTTCCTCCCCCTTCTGTTCTTTTTCACAAAATACCACCGAGTTATTTACATCCTCGTATCCTGAACTCCCCCTCTGGTTTCACAGTTTGCAGTTAACTCTGCATTCTGCTGCAGATAACACGTTTAGCTTTCAACATGTTTGGGCTGCAGCAGCCTCTGAACATACCGCCAGGTCACCAAGCCCACAGAGGGATGCGTTTCCAGATGCAGAGAGACTGGCTGGAAGATTAGAGACAGAAATACGAGGCTCCATCGCTCCACCACCCCAAAGGAACCAACCTACACAGAGAAGGAGACAACTAAACAGCTTGGCAACGCCTACAACTGGTGCTCAACCTCAGATCCAGCGAAAAGATGTAAATATTTAGATTTCAATTTCATCTGATATGATAAATATAAAATATCTCTTTCCTTCTTCTTTAAAAAAATAAAAGTAGCCTTAAAATAGGTAGAGCACCCCCTCAGAGAAAGTGATTCTGCAGCCTTTCTACCTTTAGCAGGAGGTTCTCAAAGCTATGGCATCGGACTTGACACGAATTACAATCACAAGCAACGTTATTCCCGCTGAATAGTGTTCTGACAAATAAAACATCATTACAGCAGGTCCGTACATAAATACGGAGAGCAAACTGTCACGCTGTTCATTCCCAACACCCAGGGGCTGATGGCAGCCCATTATTTTTACCTCTTAAGAAACACCCACGGCCCTTCAGGGTTCTCTGTGGAGCGATAACTCTGCCTCCAACCCAACTCCTCTGAAAAAAAAGCCTCAGCGCAACCCACCCAAGCCCAAAGCAGACCCCTTCCCAGGAACTCCAGACCGCAGCAGCTGAACTGCCATTTAACACGGCTGTCCTATAAAACCCCCAAATCCTTCCGTAACCTTTTAAAGCACATAATGGCATTAAGGCCCCACTACACAGCCCGAGTTAAGAGTCATGCAAACATCCAACTTGTTTGGAGGTGGTGATAAGACTGCCTCGCCCCTAAAGTGCCAAGATATGCCCCAGCATTCTACCCGCTGATGCGATTACACACCCTCACCCTCCTCATTAGTTATTGTGCTGTTAAAAGAGAGAAACGCCTTCTCGGGTCAGCGCTCTGGGGGTTAAGCCAGTTAATGTGCTTGAATTAGCGTCCCAAAGCTCGGCAATCGTTATGTAAGCGCCAGCAATCCAAACAAATCAGAGTCAGCTTCCTGGTCCCACTACAAGAATCGCTGGGGCGATGACAAATTACAGAACTTCCAGCCAGTCGCTCGTATCATCTGTCCCAAGTGGTCCTAGTTATACTACAGCCATCAGACGGTAGCAAACTACTTCTCGTTTCATTACCGGGTTGGCTAGACCTCTGCTCCCACCGCCTGTGAGAAGACTGGAGGAACCCACGGAAAAACCCAAGCAGAAATCCCAGTATCTGGTCTTCATCAGGAAACATTGCTGATCCAAGGAAAGGGGTGAGCAGCAGGTTACTTCTCCCTGGCACATCAAGGGAGTCTTTCCAACTTACCAACACCCAACTGCTTTCCTGTAGAGGAGAGTTCTAAGGTTCCTGCTTTCAACATCTCAGCACTCGCCAACCTCAGCTGTCCAAACACACCAGTCAGGATTGTAAGAAGTCCTTCCTCCCTATCCAAGATACTCAAGAGTGCTCAGGGATATAAGTCTTTTTGTGGAAGAAAACCCCTTGAGCTCCACAAGGATAAAGACTTCTGGATGTAGCTCTTTAAATGTGTCTCAACAAAATTTTCTAGAGGCTGTTTAGAAACCAGAAGGAAAAAATAACTCTCCTTCGGGGTCCTCAAGTGCTGTCCTGGTAAGAATAAGGTGCAGATCAGCCTTCACTGAGGACTGCTGGAGGACCCAGTCACCACTCAGGGTGTCCACACTTGTATCCAGACAGCTGCCGTCTACCCAGGATGCTTCTTAATCAGCTGAGGTGTTTGCTTTCAGTTCCTGCCCTCTGCGGCACCAGCTGCAGAGTCAGAGCACTGGTATGTGCCCCTCTGCCAGGACACAGGAGCAGTGACCTCAGCACCTTCACGCCTCAACTCGAGAGCACCCTGTAGCTGGAGCTTTCCACTGCAGTCACTGACCTGGGCCACCTGAACCACCAAAACCAAGATAATCATGCCCTGATACCACCTCTTGCACATGGAAGCCCACACAGGAGAAACAAGACACTGCTTTCCCTCCAAGCTTCCTCTTGGGGATGGTCATTCACTCAGAGCCAGCCTCCCCTTGCTGGGATCAACTCAGATGCACCCAAGCTCTCCACGATAAGTTTCAGCCCCTATTATTATTAGATTTCTTCCTGTTCTTTCACATCAAATCATGCAGCTCCCTGCACCCATATCTGTTCAACCCCTTATTTCTTCTTGACCCCGCATCAAACACCCTCTGAAGGGTTGCAGGAGCAGGAAGCAGCTCTGCCTCCATCTCTCAGGAGGTAGCCTGAATGCCCAGAGCCACCCTTCCAAGAAAGGGATACACTGGTTTCCAAGTTCCTCGGTAAAATTTCACGGAACACTTTGCTCTGAGCAACTAGGAGTATTTTTTTTAGATAAATTAAGGGAAAAAACAAGCAAGCCCACCTGTGAAACCCTCTGTCTATAGAAAACTCTTCAGGAGCTCTGCTCTCCTTATCGACTTGGCATTGTGTTGATTAAAACTCCCTGAAGGCTCCGAGCTAGCCCTGTGTTAAAACTGTTTTCTTCTTCCAGCATTAAGAACACCTCAACATCATTCATTACTCTGCTCGCTGCAGAATCTCATCGGACTCTTGGCATGGACACTACAGCTAGAGAAGCCACATTCTCTTCCAGTTAGTGGGCGAGTTCACAGACTTCTCAACCCCAGTACAACCTTGTGGCACTTGGGTTTCCTCCAGCACCCAGGAAACAAAGTCAAAAACAAAGCAGTTCCACCTCTGGAGACATTTTAAACCTTCCTGTACTGTTCCTGTGCAACTGGATCTAGGGGATCCTGCTGTGGCAGGGGGATTGGACTGGGTGATCTTTCGATGTCCCTTCCAATCCTTAACAGTCAGCGATGATTCCCTACCCCTCTCCACCCCCCCATTTAATTATTCCAGTTCCATTCACATCCAACACTACAGAGCACTGTTGTTTACAAGATGCTTTCAAGCTCCAAATTAAATTTAGCCCTATCTTACTAATTTGGGGTAGCTAAATATTAATTGCATCACAGCCCACGTCAGCCAGCTTTAAGAACTAAATTAGAAGGCATCCTCACCAGTTGGAGAAACCAGCTGTTAAGGAAACCGTGGGGTTTAGATGCTGCTTTTTCAACATCATGTGAAATAAAACCTTGTTGATGGACGGTGAACAGGATGCTACCGTGACCATGCACGAGTGGCACAAGCCAAGCTACGCTCAGGAGGCAGCAGCTGCTTTCACTTGCCATCTTCTGACGCCTTCCAGTCAGGCTGCTGAGACAGCAAGTGAATGGCAAGGGTTTTATTTGAAGGCAGAAGGGGAGATTAATGCCTTTCTGGACTAACTAGAAGAACCTTCTTTCAATTAAATTGCTTGAAGGATGCACTGCTCCTCTATTTGGCCAACTCCCCGATGCAGTAACAAATTGCAACTAAAAAGAGATGATTTATTTCAATTTCAAAGCCCTCAGCACCACTGTCAGCTTCAACTTTTGAGAATTTCTATTAAAAAAAAAAAAGGAATCAATCAATCAGGACAAGGTCTTTCCAAACTGGTTGCTGTCAACTCAAATGAGAAGTTAGATAAACTCCCACATACCAGATGGTAAATCACAATAAACACCCGGGCTGGTAGATGCACAACAAGCGACAAGCACGCTGCGATGCCCCAGCAGAAGTAAACCCAAAATAGAAAGGATATTTTAATAAGTTATCATCTGGGGGGAAAAGATCCTTCATAAGAATCAGAGGTTTCATATTGAAGGCTCCTTTGCTTTCCTCCCCACTTCAGGTAAGCAAGAGGAGCGGCTCACAGCTGTGGCTGAGTTATGTCAGGCTAAGAGCTGCTGTCAGCAGGAGCCCTGGAGTTCACTGTTTAGAACTCACTGACGACCTTTTCTGCCAAGTTACTTCAAGAAAAATACTGGGAAAGGATACCGGGGGATAGTTCACTCGAACCATTACAGCCTCCCGAACACAGATGCAAGAAAAAGTTATATTAAGAAGATAAACAGCTGCTACTGTTCACTGCTTAAATGGTAACAAAAGCATCTAAGGGCCATAAAGGGAATAGTAAGGGAATTAAGAAGCATTTTTATGCACCGAGATGGCCAACATCCGTAGGTTCATTAAAGCAGCATCAACAGTGCTTTTTAATTAAAAGTTAGCGACAGAAACTTAAATATGATTAATGAAAGCAAGCAGCCTACCATGAGTCTGCTCTATCGAGAGCAAGGAGCACAGCGAGCTGTGTTTCCCTGCCCTCCTGCACTCGTTTCTCTCTCTCTCTCACATCAGAACACACTGTGAGGACCATGAAACCGCGTTCCTATGAGAACCAGCACGCCGGGACAGGTCTGCAATCGTGTTCTCCTGCTAAGCTGTTCTTTATTTTGTATATCCCGAGGAGGCGTTTCAGTCACCGAGCAGCCCCGCAGGGGTCAAGCTGATGAGCTGGTTACCTGTCAGAATAACCGGCTGTGCAGGGATCTATCGACTGCCGCAGGTCTGCCAGAGGCCGGGGAAAAGGCTGCCCTACAAACAGCAGCCTCCTACTCAACAGTGGGAAAAAAAAAAATCACCCAGGAGCCAGCGCTGAACTCTAACGCAGTCAGACTTCTTGTCTTACTCAGGAGCACAACAAAGTCACGACAAAAATAAACTACATGATAAAAATACAACGCGAACGAGAAGACGTGGGCACTGAGAGGGCATTAGTATGCCACGTGAGGACAGAGTCATACAGGCCATCAATAGTTCGATCTGTAATCGAACCACCTCCCATTTAAGTTCTGATGTTCAGAAAGACTAATCTGTCACCAGTGTCCTGTTGAACCGCTGTCATGTTCAGAGCTGAGCACACACAGATTATGTCTTCGGTGACCGATGACATTTTTGGCAACCTATTACCCACTTTGCTGTTTCCAGAAACACAGAGCACCCAGAAGATGGACGCTCTCACTTTAGAGCAGGTACTAACACAGGAAGAAACTTAAAGCACAATGTTTAAATAAACTTTGACTCAGTCGTGGCGTTTTAAGACAAAGCTTCACAGGATTTAATATTGTGGGGCTGACTGAGCAGGGCACTAATAACCAGAGCTCCCCATCACATACTCCACTAACGATGCTCCAAATCCAGATTGATTATCTCATTGCTTCCACTTCTTCAGAGCAGTTAGAGGGGCTAAGGAGGAGGTGAAGGAACAATTTAACCCTCCTGCAGCCACAGTAAAACCTGGATTTATTCAGGATGTAGCTGCTGCCATGGGGCAGCTGCACACTGCAAAACAGAGATCAGGGCTATTCATGGGCACCAGGCAAGGGGCGGCAAGGCCAGAAGGGACCACATCTGGCAGAGAAGGTCACCTCTCATAGCCCATCACCCAGCCAAGGGATGGCTGTTCTGCTCTTTCTAAAAGGAAAAAAATCTCCTCCTGCTGTCCTCACAAGGTGAGGCCCTACTTCAGGAGAGCACAGGGCTGACCTCCAGCAGCTCCCTGATCACAGTGAGGTTCTTCCTCAGCCATAATTAAAGGTCTGCGAGGCTGCTGCAGGTCTCACCACAGCCTGGCAGCCCGCCCAGCCTCCTTCCCTTCCCCAGGCCGGGCTCGTAGGCCACTGCTGTCCCCGTGGCAGGACGAAACGCCAGCCGGTGCCTCTGCCGGAGCTCACTGGGACTCAGCCCAGAGGGATGCGGCAGCGGGAAGAGAGTGAAGGACGAGGAGGGCCCTGGCCAGGCCGAAGGCTCTCGAGGTCCATCTGGCTTCAGCCCCCCCCCC
>VZRI01009676.1:247956-300658 GCA_013397515.1 Upupa epops
GTCCTTCCCCGCGCCGGGGCTCCCGCACGGCGCTGCGCGGGAGGGCGGGGTTAGGGCGCCGCCTGCCGGCCGCGGTAAGAAGCGCCGCGGGGCTTCTGCTCGGTACCAGGAGCCTACGGAAGGACTAACGGACACGGAGTCAACCAGCCCAGTCCCTGCTCTACTGCTGGAGCAGGAGCGGCTGCTCCCGAAGCTTCCCTGCCTGGGATAAAAATCTCCAAGGTTTTAGCAGTTTATTCAGCAGCCTCTGCAAACAGCAACATTTTTTTGCAGCCTCTTGTTTGTCAGCTCGCTGCTGGTTCAAGGATGTCTCCCTACTTGCGTTCATCACAAACCACCCAGTACCAGCCTGTCCTAACTGTCTCCAAACTCACCTGCTCCAAGAGCTGCATCCTGATGCTTTAGGGTCTTTGTTCTCATCCTCAGGAGCTCCTCTGCCCCTCACGTTCTGCTCTTTCTCCCACCCAGGAAAACACCCATCCCCACAAAAATAAAAGCCCAAGTTAACTCATCTGGTGACTAATGGGGTTTGTTCTGCAAACACCTGCACAGCCACAGCAGGTTCTACTCATCATCACCCCTTTTAGAGACAAAGGTTCCAGTGCCACGCTGCTACCCATCACACACTTTTCTTTTAAAATTGGTTTTTAGAGACGTGGGAGAAGAGAAATTGTATTTTCCAAAGGTTAAACCTCAGAGCTGAAGGAGTTGTAATGTTTATTATCGTGAACTCTGCACGGGAGAGTCTCACAAATGCAGAAAAAGCCTGGGGCTCCTGGCAAAGCCCAGAGGATATGGAAAGGTGACAGGCTTACCTAGCTGAGAGGTGTCAGGTGATTAAAGTCGTCTTCAGATGAAGCCTAAGGGCTTGCAGAGAACCAGCAGCTTATTCCTCCCCAATTACAGAACAAGGCAATGTGCTCGTGTGGAGGGGAAGGCTATGAAAAAGGGATTAAAAATGAAGACAGTGTCCAGCAAAGTGCCCAGCGAGGGCCATCACGTGTTCGCCAGGAAACGCCCTTCATGTGCCCCACTTTTGGATGCTTCAGCTCTGATTTTCAGCAGCGCTGAGCATTCAGGCCTCCCACTGATTTCATCTGGAACTGCAGATCCTCTGCCCTTCTGAAGGCACCACGCTGAACAGGTCACCCTAAGCCAGGCAGGTATTTGAAAAGGTTGTCCTAGAAGTTTACTTAGAGCAACACTTCAGGTTCTTTCTCCTCTTTTGGTGTTCTATTATAACAGAAATAGCCTAAAGATCTCCAAGAGATGGAGGAGGACTTTTGATTAAAAAATACATTCTGACTCACAATTCATTTTTCTGGCTGTAATAAGAGCACATGAATATGAATGGCACGGGAAAGGAGGGAGGGGAGACAAAGGAGGGAGGTTAGAAGGGGAAGGCAGTGAAATAGCTGAATCAATTCACCTGCTGGTTTCTAATGTCTGTCAGGAAAACTCTGTTTGTTTGTGTTGTAGCTCTGTTAAAAGAAAATGAGACCATTAGTGGCCTCATGAAATGTTCTGTGATGGATTCTGTAGAAGAATCCTGCTGCGTGCATGGTATTTTTGAAGAATAACTTTTAAATTGCACCTCTTCAGAACTTACAGTGGTGGGAAAGCTTCTGCAAACTGAGCTGCACAGGGAAGGCAAGATTCTTTCTTCCTCCCTCAGCCTTTTAAGTAAGAAACTACAAGTATAAATATGAAACACCCTGAAAACTGCACATCTGTTCACGTAGCCTGGAAATACACTGGAGGAGCAAGTTATCTCCAAGCATTAGGCTAGATTCCTTGAGAGTATAGAGGAAAATGAGTAACTGAGAGCCCAGCTCTCACCCTGTACTGGCAGAACCCACAGGGCAGAGGTGGCTGCAAAAATTACAGTTGTTCACAGAATTATTGAGGCTGGAAAAGACCTCTGAGCTCATCCAGTCCAGCCCATGACCTCACATCACCACAATCAGCTAGACCAAGGCACAAAGGGCAAGAGTGAGCCTATCCTTCAACACCTCCATGGATGGGGACTCTACCACTTCCCTGAGCAGTCCATTGCAGCATTTGATCACCCTTTCCATGAGGAAGGGGTTCCCAACATCCAACCTAACCCTGCCCTGGCAGCTCCAGGCCCTGCCCTCTCATCCTGTCACTAGTTGGCTGGGAGAAGAGCCTGACCCCCACCTGTCAATAAACTTCCTTTCAGGTATAGAGAGTGGTAACACACACACACACACACACACACACCCCGAGTCTCCTCCAGGTTAAACAACCCCATCTCCCTCAGCCTCTCCTCATCTGCCTTTCCCTCCAGTCCTTTCCCCAGCCTCATTGCTCCTCTGGACCTGCTCCAGCCCCTCAATCTTTTTGTTGAAGCAATGGGCCCAGGACTTGAGAGGAAACCTCCCCAGCGTCCAGTACATGGGGAGAACGATTTCCCTAGCCCTGCTGGCCACACTATTGCTAATCCAAACCAGGATGCCATTGGCCTTTTACTTGCCACCTGGATACCCTGCTGGCTGCTTTTCAGCCGGTTGTCAACCAATATTACCAGGTCCCTCTCTGCCAGGGAGAGGGAGGGAGTTCTTTAAGTATCTTAAACCACAGCACTCTAAAATTAGAATCAGACCTTTGCAAGCTTCCTTTACGACAGCTATTCTGGCCTGCTAATCACATCACTGGTGGCTAAACATCTTCAGCAAGGACAGAATCTGAAACACACAATATGATTAAAACCTACATTATCGCTGATGTAACATCCCAGAACCTATTACTGTTCTTGAGCAGGAGGAAAGAATCTAATTAAACATTTATTTCATATTAAAATACAAACTTAAATATCGAGGTTGGACAGTCATTCAGCAACGTGCCAACTATCAAATAAGTAATTTTCCCACCCAGAAAAAATAGTCACAAACAGGGATTGGGCTTGATTTTGGAAATGAAGGCGACCAGAACGCTGGCATGGCACAAACCCCAGTCCGGAGGGGATTAAACCTGTAACTTGGGTTAAGTAATTCCAGTTCTGGAGTCATGCTGCTTACTGGGAGACGCTGTCGCTTGTGAATCCTGGAAGTGGTGGTATCAAAACACAGCTCACTGCGACTGTTAGGCAACACCAACTAATTTCAAGCGGTACTTTCCTAACACAGCTAGCAGCAACAGGAACTAGCAAACCCCAGAGCAACTTGCAGGCAGCCAGCGTGAAAGTATTGCTCAGCTTTGTCACAATGAAAATTATCCATGTTTTAAGGGTGAAATGAGAAGGATTTCCCAGAGAACAGTAGTTACCTTTAACACCGGTAACTCCTGTTGCTTTTTTTTTGTATTAAAGTTCAAGATTTCAATTGACATGATACCATAAATGTTTATAAAACGGTGAGGAAAGCCAAGTGCAAAAGGATAACCCAATCCGTTTCTGAAAACGAGCTGCCTTTTAGTTTCTTCTTCTTCTTATAAATCGAGTATCACTGTTGAAAAATAATTAATATCTCTAAAAATATTACAATACAGAAGAAACATCACTCTCGAGTGTAAGAAAAATAGGTTTCAAATAGAGGTGGCTGAAGTACAAAATATTGCTGTTTTGTAAAGGGCAACACGGTTGTAAAATCGCTCTCGGGGGGTGGGGAGGGTATAAAAATACAAAACAATTGACTGAGTGCGTGATTCTGTAGTAGTGCAAGGAAAACAAAAGCATCTTTGCATTCCAAGGGAGATCTGTCAGATGTTTGCAGAGGTACGTAAAACGTGAAATCTTTTCAGCGTCATGCGTATTGAGCCCAGATCTCTGTTAATTCTCTCCAAGCGATCTTCCAGGGCTTCCTGAAAGAAAGGAAAAAGCATAATCAGGATCAAAACGCTAAGATTCTTCTATACTGGGGGAACTACTGCTATTCCTGTATCCAGCTGGCTTCCTTTCCTAGAAGGACTATGATGATTCTTGTATCCTGGGGGGTTCTGTTAGCACCCAGAAGCTAGAACCAGGCCTGTAAACTCCTCCTATTATTCTTACTCATCGGTGTGGCTTTGGGGCTTGACTTTTTTCAACTGTTTCAGGTGTCTTAGTTTTTGGTTGGGTCTTTTTCTTTGGGGTTTTTCCTTTCCCCATGTGATTTTTCTAAGTCCACAAGATAAACTTGACAAAGATGGGGAGTGATAATGGGGGAAACACGTATAGCATAGGTGACGACTATAGCAAGTGGCAGTATCGATCTACTGGAAGGTGCTTTTACTTTCAAGTTGATAGATCAGTAACAAGCACTGGGATTACAATTTAGGATGCTGAGACCTGTGCAAAGACATCTTGAGACACTTGTTTTTTCACTAAGGGTCTGGAGCACTCCCCAGATATCATTCTTGTGTAATTCCACCTACACTACTTCCTTTTGCCTTATTTTTTATACTTTGAAATAGACAAAAAATAACCAGATCCTAAACTTCACACTTAATTCTACAGCACAACATCCCCTCTATGGCTTCAGTGATCAATTGAGGGAAAGGCTGATGAGGAGAGGCTGAGGGAGTTGGGGTTGTTTAGCCTGGAGGAGACTCAGAGGGGACCTCCTCCCTCTCTCCAGCTCCCTTAAGGGAAGTCATAGTCAGGTGGAGGTCATGCTCTTCTGAAGAGCACCTAACCACAGGATGAGAGGGCAGGGCCTGAAGCTGCCAGGGGAGGGTTAGGTTGGATGTTAGGAAGCCTCTCCTCATGGAAAGGGTGCTCAGAGCCTGGAACAGACTGCCCAAGGCAGTGGTGGAGTCCTCATCCCTGGAGGTGTTTATGGACAGACTACATGTGGCCTTTAGTGCCCTGATCCAGCTGATGTGATGTCAGATCATGGGCTGGGGGGGATGATCTCACGAGTCTTTTCCAGCCTCAATAACTCTGAGATTCTGTAACTTCCCAACTATCTTGTAATGCACTAAAGTCTAGAGAACCTCTCACACAGCTTCAAAATTCATCTATCTTCAGGCACAGCAGTAGGGAAAAATTCTCCACGTAAATCACCCTCACTGTACAGCAGAGCTTTGATCTGCACTATAAATTCTAAACTGTGGAAGAGCAACTGAAGTGAACAGTCATATGTAGAAGCTTTTTCACCTGATTTAATCTTGCTTGCAAGGTCATTCTTCCACCAGAAGAAGGTATTCGACTCAATGCAGCTTCAATCTAATAACAGAAAATACTTCAGCTGTAAATTAGAGTTTTCAAGAGCCAATATAAACCTTCCTGAACTCATTTTATGAAAAGAGAGCTGAGGGGTATAAATTACAGATACACATGCAGTCTCTTAAAGAGTAACTTACACTACTGCTGTCTGCAACTACCTGAAAGGAAGTTTTAGAGGTGGGGGTTGGTCTCTTCTCACAGGGAACAACTGACAGGACAAGAGGAAACGGCCTGAAGTTGCCCCAGGGGAAGTTTAGGTTGGACATCAAGAAAAACTTCTTCCTGGAAAGGGTCATGAGGCCTTGGAACAGGCTGCCCAGGGACGGAGTTGAATTGGCATCTCTGGGTGTGTTTCAAAGTTCTTCAGTTCTGGAGCTTAGGGACAGGACTTAGGGGTGGCCTTGGGAGAGGTGGGGTAGTCGTTGGACTCTATAATCTTGAAAGTCTTTTCAAACCCAAATGATTCTGTGATTCTATGTCACCAAAATATCAAACACATAAAACCAGTACCAAAGCGAACATTCCTAAGCAGAACCTCTCAAATGTCATCTTGAAGATGACTCTTATTTGCCAGAATAACCTTTCTTTTTGGGAGGACTGATTTAAAGCTTTGTCCATTAGGGAAGAGAATAGATTCATCCCATTCACACTGTCTTTAAGTTACAGTGACTCTTTTTAATGATATTAGGGAAAGAAAAGGACTGGACTGTGGGAAGTAAAGCAGGGAATGGTACTGGCATGTTCACAGGGTAATGCTAGAAGCTGTACACAAATTTCAGCTGTGCACTGCATCACTCTCACACAACAGTCATGTTTTGTCACAGCTTCCAAATAAAAATACTCTTTGCCTGTTGCTTTTCCTGAGTCAGCTCATCAAAAAGCCTCTCCGTTTCAGCCAGAGTCTGAATCCTCGTGGTGTATTTGAAGTCTCCCTCACAAGGCGACAGTCCTGGCTCATATGTTTGTGCTACGCATCGCTCATCCCAAGCTGCTGCCTTCTTCATTCCAGTACTGACAGATTCAGCACAGGGGCCGTGTCTGACACCTGAATGCTGCCTTCCTATCAACAAAATAAGGGACTTTTATTTGTCTCGTAATTGTCTGTGAAATTATTACACAAGACAGAAAAAGAAATTAGTAGCAAGTGAAGCAGTGTCACCCTGGGGGGGGATATAAACTGCAAAGAGAGACTAGCAAAGCCCAATCAGCTTAACTTGCCTTAAGCAACCTTCCCAGAAGAACGTAAAACATGTGCACGGGTCATCTTTCAAGTGATCTTTTACAACGCAGCATATTTTTTGGTTAACAAACAGATCATTACACTCTGCTAATTAGGAATTACTTGGACTGGCCCAATGCATCTAAATATCACCAAGTAGACTGGTTGTCATGAAAACACTAGTCTGACCAAATGCATTAATAAAAACAAAAGCAGAACATTGTGACAAGAGCTACCCGAAGTGAGAAAAGATTTGCTTCAATCAATCATCCAAAAACTCTGAAACAACCGGTTTTATTACAGTTACTCTTTGCTGTCCGTAAGGCAGTGTTTAGCAATAGGATTTTATTAGTATGACTGAGCATGGACATCTTAATACAGACCCTACGGAGGGCTGCACTGCAAAGCTGAGCGAATTGTAGGAGAATGTATTGCCCTTCTTTCTCAATTCAATTATTTTTGTTGTTGGGTTGTGTTTTGTGCGCACACACATTAAAATAAAAGACTGTATCGATGGTACTTCTGTCTACAGGAAGACAACAAGATTTAGAGGGGTTTTTTAAAAGTTGGGCTTTTTGTAGAGTGTCAGCTTGAATTCAAGCAGCTGTCACCAATGTGGAAGAAATGATGGTAAAAAATATAAGTAAGTTTTCCTCCACTGTGATGGATTACCTTCTACATCATCTAGGGAGAGAAACTGGAGCCTTTTTCTTGCGCTATTGTGCTGTAAAGTAGATGTAGGACCAGTTTCCAGGTCATCGAGAAGTATATCAAATCTACAGAGCAGAAAGCACACAATTACTTGCTAGAAATCTTATCAAGAAATACAATATTCTCTAGGTTTTCATCTTCTGGTTAAATAAGCAGTACTTCATAAAACAATTCCTAGCCCCCACAGGCACTGCAAGCTTTCCAGTTACTGCTCACAGCACCCCTTATACTCCTACTCACACACTCCATAATATCTCTGGCCAAGCTGTCACTCCTGAACACACTGAGCAAACAAGCTGTCATCCTCAACCACCAAAGCAGTGCTGGACATTTCTTCTTCCTCATGCATGTGTTCTACATCATCTCACAGCTAAGTACGTTCTCAAACACCACAAGCTCCCCACAGAAACCACAGTACCTAGTACAGTTAGCAGGTTAAGTTTACATATTCACCATGCGGACCGGTGCCAGGACCAGAAGGCAGATACTACTGTCAATTTTATTATTCGTCACTAATCAATTCTGAGTCAACAGGAAAGCCAACACCTAAGCTTGGTGAATGCTAAAGGGGGGAAATCATTCTAGATTTTTCTTAGAAGTAAAACTCAGATTTATATTCAAAAAAACTTCATATAACTCATTTTCTAGGGCTTTTCATGAGCAAGAAGTGGCGGCATCAAGCCTGCAGAAGTGTACTGCTGCCCTTGTAATGATCAGGACACAGCTATATCCACAGGACTCGTACCTTGTCACTGTGTTTTCATTTTTGCTAAGCAAATGGCTAAATCCAGGAGAGAGGTTTTCTTTTGGAGATCGTTTGGGGCTGTAAGTCACAGATACTGGTGCCAACATGATCTCTCTTCTAGCTGCAAAAGATGAAGTGTGTTTAACTACCTAAAATAAACTCAGAATAGTCACGTCCTCTATTATCACAGAAAGCTGCTCTTCTCCTAAACTGTTAGAATAACAGTTTATTGGCTTTTCTTTCAGAGCAGCCTTTCATTCTCTGTGTCTGCTATTTATGACTAACACAAACCAAACTTGACAAAAGCACTTACTCGGAGTATTTGATTTCCTGTTTGAAGGAGGAAGGGATGAGGACCTCTGGCCAGAGGGAGGGCTGTACCGTTTCGGTCTGTGTTGGTCTTTTCCTTTCTCTGGGGATCGATTAGGAACTAAAGAAGTTTCAACAAACCCAACATTTTGGCGTCGACTTGATGTTTCTAATTGAAAGAGGACAGTTTAATGTATATTAATCTTTTTCAAGACAAAAGTCATAGAACAGTTTAGGTTGGAAGGGACCATAAAGATCATCTCGTTCCAACACCCACTGACAAACAGTCTTTTGTATTCAGCTTTTCCTGTACAAAGACTGCACTTAGTCTGCCTCCCATCAACATATTTGTGCTGTTTTTCCTCAAGTCTCACTCCCTAATCATCATATTCATGAAACAGACAGCTTCACTCATGAAAAAAGATGCTTTGCAGCCCATGTGTGGGAAATAATGCTAAATAACACTGATTTAACAGAGAGACAGTGGAAAGCAGGACAAAGGCATCTTTAGGGAAAGAAGATTGAAGTCTCTGTCTGAACCAGGAATACAAACACTGAAGAGACTCTATGCTTTCTAGTTAGATTTTTTCCTAAATCCATGCATTCAGAGCAGCCCAGTGTAGCCCCAGAGCACACACTAACTTTAATAACATTCTAATACAGCACGAGAACACCACTAAAATGGACGTTCAGCCAGCCAGAGCTTTGTTAGGACTCCATTCACTGTTTATAAATACCAAGATATTCTTAGAAAAAAGGACATTAACTACTTGCTAGCTTGAGACCTAAGAGCAACCTTTGCATTCCCTCTTTTTTAAGCAAGGCACTGAGCTGTATCATCTTGAATTTTCTTCAGGAAATTGCAGGAGTTCGCATGCTATCACTGCTTTTATCCCATCTCCCAAGGCTGATGGACTTCAATGCTGAGAATAACAAAACCACAAGACGTGCAGACAAAGAAAAGCCAGTAAAGACAAGGTTAGGAATATAAAAGTGGAAGTTACTGGCTGATGTGTCTTCTTTTTCAGTCTGTGTGCCCCAGTCTTTAAATGCTTTTCCTCCTTCAAGTTCTTTAAAGGCTTTTATAATTGGTGCTTCTGACATCTCATGTTCTTTCTCTATTGTGTTTGTTGAAGAGTCTTCTGGTGACGAGTCTTTTTCAGGAGGAGAATGGTGCCTTAAAAAATGTGGGGCAATAAAAGGGGGAAAAAAAAATAAGGATCAAGGGGTTTTTTTCTTATCCAAACATGAGGTGAATAAACAAAAACACCTGACACTTCACACTGGTGGAAACCTGCAGCTAACCTGCACAGCTCACATCCACCACAACAGAGCACACCGTGTCCAAACTGAGAAGAACTGAACACAGACCCACAGAATGTAGAGACAGAGGGTGCAAGCTGCAGCTGAAGTTTTCTGCTGTTTCACAGCAGGTACTGGAGGCTGCTACCTGCTTCACACCACGAAGAAGGTTGGTTTGTCTTTAGGGAATTGTATAGCATCTACCACATGGCAAATTGTTTGAGAGTTCAATGTGAAAAGCACAAACATTTTTAAAAACTGGATAGAAGTCTTTTTAGAGGTGCTCAGCTTCACAACAATTCGGAGACTGAAGGAAACCACCTCACCTAGAAGGAACGTAGATTTCTTCCAATCTGTTATCTTTGGGGCTTTCCTGGCCTTCTAAAGGTTGTCCGGTGAAGATCGAATATTCTGCTCCTGGGATCAACCACTTCCTCCTGCTGACATCAGGAGCTGCCAACTTGCTGTGGAAATAAAACACTTTGAAAATTACCAAAGGCTCTGGAATGTCTGGGTTTTAATATCTGAGCTTTAATTTACAAACATGTTCTAAAAAGCGGTGCTTTTTCCACAGCATTTACAAGTTTATTGTATATTTGTTATTGTTTCTTTATTAAAGAGCTGATTTGTCTTATTTTTTTTTCCTCAAAGAAAAAAATAGCATCATACCTTGAGGCTGCAGTCTAAATGACACAATCTGCTCAGAATGCAGAACTCCACAAAGATGTTCTTGTAATGTAATGCTGCTTACTCAGACCAGTGTTTGGATAATGTAGTGCTCAGCTAATTAAACAAACATGTTGGTCTACTTTACTCCATTAGTTCAGAGCATCTGACCCCAGCTTGGATTAGATTTTATTCCTAAATGTTGAGCATGGAAATCCCTGCTCAACTGAGCTATCAAACCCTTACCTGGAAAGACAAGCCTGAAAGCTCCACATCTACTACCCAAAGTTTTTCGTACTTTCTCAGCACATGAGGACTCTGGATGATGTAACAGGTTTAATTCAGTTTAGCCAGCAGACTGACATCACCTTGATCCATTCTCAGCCAAAACACACTCAGAACTACTCTAAAACACAGTGCCTGCTTTCACACTGCTGGAATATTCACTTACTTGGTACAAGAGGTTCTTAAACGACTTTCAGTTACGTGGCGAAAGTTCAGCATATTTTCGTGTTCTACCTGCTTAAGCTGAGCCTCAAGTTTTGAGATTGTCCTAACGGGAAAGCGAAAAAGATGCGTTACAAGGTGATTTACGTGAACCAAGAGAGACATCGCGTTTCTTAAGCCAGTTTCACATTTACCTTTTCAAGTCAGAAATCTGCGTGTTGGCATCGAGCAATTTGTTCTCAGTTGTGTTTAGCGTATCCTACGAGAACAAGCAAAAAAGGTGAAAAGCCTACAAACTACAAAAGCTCTTGAAACGAAATACAAGCACCTGCACAGTCACGAAGTGGAGCATTGGAACAGGCTGCCCAAGGGGGTTGTGGAGTCTCCTTCTCTGGAGACGTTCCAGAGCCACCTGGATGTGTTCCTGTGCAACTTGGTCTGGGTGATCCTGCTGTGGCAGGGGGATTGGACTGGATGATCTTTCCAGGTCCCTTCCGATCCCTAACAATTCTATGATAGCAACACATTGAATACACCATCCTGCTTGAAAGGACTCTCAGGAATGCTTTCTTTTCAAATGTCTGACTTTGCAGTATTTCTGTTGTCTCTGACTAGAAAACGAGAGGCTCCAAACCATTTCCTTTTCCCTCCAGGGCTCTGAAGATGCAGTAAGAAACTAACAAATACAGATCTTTCAGTTTTATCGCTTTCCAAGTATTTCATAGAGTTAATTCTGTGGCACTTGGTCACATATTTTGCATGCTTGGGGTTTTTAATTTACTAACATGTACTTACCTTTACTCTTTCATGTTCTTTTCCAAGGGACTCATATTCTCCTAAAAGCTAAAGCAAGACAACACACAAACCCACACTTAGACCATAAACAAACAGTTTTGTTGACTTCTCTAAAATTATCTTAATTGCTTGTCTAACACAAGCAGGAGCACCACAGGGGATACAGAATGTACTTTAACAGTATTTGTTAAGTTCTATCATCATCTAATTGGAACAAACAGTTATAGACACACTGTGTTTCTCATTTCCAAATTATTTCTCTCTAGAGGAACTAAAAAGGAGCTCAGTAAAATCCCTCAATGACTTTAAAGTTGACTTTGTATTTTCAAGTTTCTATTGTAAAAAAAAAAAGGGGAAAGAATGAAGTAGCTTTTTCAGCTAATATCCATCTTGCCAAACCATTTAAAGATTCCAAAAGCAGAGGAGCAATTCCTCTGATTCAGTCTAAAAATTCACACAACTTTGGCAAGTTGTGATCATCAAAAATCACAGAACTGTAGGGGTTGGAAGGGACCTCTGGAGACCATCTAGTCCAGCATCTGAAACATTCCGTCCATCCCCACTAAACTTAAGAGGAAAAACTAATAACTACATTTCCTGTAATACATCTCCAAATGAAATGAACTAACAGCACATGGAGTAATAAAGCACCCAAAGGAGACGTCCGTGTTACCACATCAAGCTGTCTTCAAGAATTATTTGTAAACACCTGTGAGGTCCATAACACCACCTCCTACCAGATTATTAAGTAGTCAGCTGAATAATTCCTGCTCTCTCCGTGTGCATTCAGATTTGACAACGGTAGAGCTTTCAGCTGTTTTCCAAAAGGATCCAGGACTGCTCTGGCAGGGGGGCTGGACTAGATGATCTTTTGAGGTCCCTATCAAGCCCCAACACTCTGATTCTGTGCGATTTGCTGCGTTGGTGACAGGCTGTGAGGCTGTCAGCATCGCTGCCCCGTCTCTTAACTTACATTTTGAAACATTTTATTTTCTTCTTTTAGCCTCGTATTTTTATTATCAGATAACTTGTAAGCCTTTTCAAACGCTTCCTCCAGATCTTTAAGCCTCGATTTTAGTCGGCTGATGGTGTTGTCCTTCTCTTTATTGATTGTGCGCATTTCTTCAAGACGTTCTTGCAGAACTTTAGAAGTGTTACTGACTGCACAGAACTGTTCTCTCCAGTCTGCCTGTAGGAGAAAAACCCCTTCGTTATAATGCTGACCCAGCAGAACTTTTTAGTTCGGTACAAAGCATTTATTAAGAAATTAAAATGGTTATTTCATCTACAAGTGTTAAACAGGACCTGGTGTGAATGTTTGCACTGTACATGCTGGTTTTCTGGAGGGAATGATGACACAAACAGTAGAGGCAGGAATCAGAGAATCACAGAGTCTTTCTGGTTGGAAAGAACCTCCCAGATCCCCAAGTCCAACCATCCCCACACCACCAAAAAAATCTCAATACCTGAGAGACTGACAAACACATGGTGTGAGGCAGCATGGCTACACGGTTCTTCAGCACCTCCAGGGATGGGGACTCCACTACCTCCCTGGAAAGGCCCTTCCAGTGCCTCCCTACTCTTTCTGCAAAGAATTTCCTCCTAAGATCCAATCTAAACCTCCCCTGCCTCAACTGCAGACCACTGCCCCTGCTTCTGTCAGCAGGCATCAAGGAGAAGAGGCCAACACCCACCCCTCCACAACCTCCCTTTGGGGAGTTGTAGAGGACAATGGGGTTCCCCCTCAGCCTCCTCTTCTCCAAACTAACCCTGCCCAGCTCCCTCAGCCTCTCCTCAAACAACAGGTTCTCTAAACCCCTCAATAGCTTAGTAGCTCTGCTCTGGACCTGTTCCAACATCCCAATGTCTTTCCTATCATGAGGGGCCCAGAACTGAACAGTACTCAAGATGAGGCCTCACAAGGACACGAGAACTTCCCTTCTCCTGCTGACCACACTATTCCTGATCCAGGCCAGGATCCTAGTGACCTTTCTTGGCTACCTGGGCATCCTGCTGGTTCCTATGAAGCCGGCTGTCTCCCAACACTCCCAGGTCCTTTTCTGCTGGGCAGCTCTGCAGCCCCTCATGCCCCAGCCTGTAAAAGTGCCTGGGGCTGTTGTGACTGAAATGCAGGACCTGGCACCTGGCCTTCTTGTCCCTCAGACAACTGGCCTCAGCCGATCCATCCAATCCATCCCAATCCCTGTGAAGAACCTTCCTGCCCCAAGCGTGATCTAAAATCTCCTAAACAGACAACAAGGGTACATCTGTGCATGAGCTGAAGATTTTTGCTTGTTTCTGGGAACAAAAGAAATAAAAGACTAAAAACAAAGATGCAAAACCCAAAACCAAGTATTTGTTGTATAGAACTGGAAATACTTAGAGGTTAAGCCTCTAATCACAGCTTTAAGAGTCTGCACAAGGTGGAATGAATTACAGTCTCTCCAGGTGTCTTAGCTTTCATGACAGAACACCCTGTCCTTTGACTAACACACGCACTCTGCAGTCAAAAACAAACTGGTCTGCTCTAGCCAGAAGAACCGTGTAAACATACTTAGAGAAAATGCTGGCCCTAGTGCAGACAAGAATTGGTTTTACTTTTGTTTCCTAATGAATTTATCACAACCCTAATAAAAGGTAGTATAAACACCTTTCATTACTTTGTTCCTACTCTTTGATCCCTGTTAACCTGGGGAGGTTGTTCACAAGTAAAAAGCGATGGAGATTGTGTAAGGGGTCTTAAGAAACTCAGCCAAGGACGTCACTGCTGAAATACATGGGCTGTCTTATTAAGGAGAAAGGTTGAAAATAAAAAGATTTGGAAAGATTTATCAGCTTAATAATGCAAAGCTAATTCCCTTCTCCTTTCAATTAAAAAACAACTTAAGAAGATAAACTTACCACTTGCTTTTCCAGCATGTTATTCTTATTTTCAAGAGCTTTGATGCGAGCACTTGCTTCATTCAGAGCTGCATCTAACTGCTCACACCTATTGAGAACACAGATTACAAAAATACCTTGACATTTTCAAATAATGAATCTATACATGTTCCCATCCTCAAGCATCCCCAAAAATTTCTGTGCCCAGGCTGTCATCTCCTCCCATAATACTTGGCCACAGCAGCAAGTTCCACTTAGAGAATCACATAATCGTTACAACTGGAAAAGACCTCCAGGATCATCAAGTCCAGCCCTCATCCCAGCATTTCCCCAACCCCTAAACAATGGCCTCAAGTGCTCTAACTACTTGTTTGTTAAACACCTCCTGGGATGGGGACTCCACAACTTCCCTGGGCAGCCTGTTCCAGGGCCCAACCACAGTGCTCTCAGGAAAGAGCTTAAGATCCAATCTAAACCTCCCCTGATGCAACTTGAGTCCATTTTCTCTCTTCAGCTAACTGATGATGCTCTGTGATAATTTATGACTGCAGTATGATTAAACTCAATCCATGATCTCTCCTAAGTCACTTTTAATAGTCAGAACACATCAGTGCTGGAAGATAAGGACAAGAGTCCAAAGTACCCCCACATTTCCTCAGTTATTCCAAAGTGTTTAACTCTTGCAAAGCAGTTTAACTGCTAAATTTACAGTATCTACTCTGCCTGGAAATAACTAGATAAAAGCAGCACCAAACTTCTCTATCTAATAAAGAAAGGGCAAGAGGGATGATGTTCACAAGCATGACAGGTGAGAACTATCCCACAGCAGATAGTTCTAAATTGCTCAGCCAACTGCCTGCCAGCTTTTCCTGAGCAGAACTTCCACCAGCTTCAGTACAGATAACAGTCATCTTAAACTGAATTGCAAAAGCTGTGTTAACTGACATGGTGGTATTTATTCCTAATAGGACAATATTCATATCATAAATGCAGGAAATCTTCAGAATGGAAAAGCAACAGGAACTTCAAGATAATCTACACGAGCATCTCAGTTTTTGAAGTGGAAAGCCCCCCCCACGTAACAGAGGAAAAGGACAAGCAAGGCCAAACCATACCTGTCAGCAAGATTTTGATTGATTTTCTTCAAGTCTTCAGACGAAGCAGCTTTATGGCTTGCCTCTAGCTGCTGCTTTAAGGTGTGTATCTCTGAGTCATAGTAAGCTCGCAGATCAGCTATGTGTCGAGCGTGTTTCTCTCTCAAGTTCTGCCTAATTCTAGTTCAAAATTAAGAAGAAAATGAAGTCCAGCTAGCCACTGCTGTTTCATTGCCTACAATAAAAACTCACCACGCAAACCTCCTAAGAACTTGGCTGCATTCAAATCAACACACAGAAAGCTTCACCTCTTATGGCAGTGCTGTCAGACACAGAAGGTTTGCATAGAAGCCTTCACATTTATACAAATCTATTGATCACTCTATACAAATAGAATGCACAGCTTTACTCTCTTCTCTTCTTTGCTCAGCACTAGAACTATGCATGTGAAATAGAAACAGAAAAACTCTACCTTCAAAGCCCCCCCCCGCTCCACCACACACACACACTGTACCAGGTCTGCTAGTCCATCCACAATCAGGAGCTTCAACAATGATTGAGGGCCATTTATTTCCCCTAAGTGCAGTAACTCAGAGCTTCTCCCACCATTTGACTCTGAATGGAAAAGCATAACCCCCAGAGAACTTTGAAATCTCTGCCTAGATGGATTCTCTCTCGCAGAGCCTATGAAGGCAGCCTGTATTTTCATGTGAGCAGAAATAAAATATTAAAACATGAAAAAATTGTTTTGCCTTCAAGTTAAGGCTTTGACATCCAGGGAAGACAGAGAACAAATGCTGTGCATTCGATTGAATTGTGTGGTCTAAAGAAGATTAAACAGTAAGGTCTGAAGACAACTGTAAGAAGTGGAAAATGACTGTTCTATTTTTACACCATCTGTTCCTCAGGGTAGAAAAAGCACTGTCCATCTGTGTTCTAAACAGATAGAACTCACGTGTTTTGTGCATTTTACTAGTGCTGTTAAGCTTTGCTTCCTTCACTAGAGCACCAACTCTATCAGTTTTAAAAGAGAAAAAGAACTTCCTTACTTTGACATTAACACAGGATCTTCAACAGATGTCACTGAGAGACTAAATTCAGGCAAACTGTTGTCAGCACACTGATTAACAGATGAGGGGGTGAGAGTCAGAGTTTCTTCCTCCTCAGTGTTGGCTAAAGTATTGTTAGTAGTGTCCGTACGTGCCGTTGGAAAAGGACAGCTGCTCTGGTTTCCATTTTGGAATGAGTGGTTTCTCCAGAGGTCCAAACACTCAGCTCTGCTGCTAGCAGGATGCTTTGGAGAATCGTCTAACAGAGATGAATTACTTGTCTGTGAGAAAGAGTCTGTGTCACAACGACTTGAAAACCCAGGTTCTGCCATTGAATCTGGAGAGAAAGGAGTGGAGTCTTCAGGAATATTGAAGAAACGGCGTCCTGCCTTCTGCTGACCTGGTTTCATGTGCAACGTTGGGTCCAGCGTCAAGATCTAGGAAATAAAAGTTACAGTGCTAATAAAAATTGTGATTTCACTATTTTTTATCATAAACAGAGTTCCTGTGAAAACATGAGAGATGCAGATAGAACATTGCAGGAATTATAGCAAGTATTACTCAACCTTTTGGTAGCAATGTGCAAGACGAAGGGACCTACACCAGTTTCAATGATACTCCCCATCTTTGCAACCTGAGATTCTATGTTCCATGAAGAATAAAGGACACATCCCACAGCTGTAGCTGTCTGGAACACTTTTCACATTTCAGCTACACAGAAGGAGGACCATAAAATCTGCTTATAGGTTAAAACAATAACCTTGCACAGTCCCAAAAAAACACTTTGTGGATTACATGAAAGAGACAGTCACACAGCCCACAGCAGCCACCATTTACTGGATACAAGCAGATACAACAAACATTATTTCCACAACCTGAGTGTCTCCTGTTTCATGGGTGGAGAGAATTTTGTCTTGTGGGAAGCAGTAAGAAAACCCCGTTTCTGCGACTGCGGCACCACAGGCATTTCATCCGCTGCAGCACTGCTCAGCATAAGCAGATTCATCCCTGCGCCACCCTCAAGGTTGTGCAGCAAAGGTGCTCGTTTACCCAGGGTGTTCTTAGAGGTTCTTTTCAGCTGGATCCTTTCCCAATCTGATTCATCACAGGTCTGCACAAATTGCTGTTCCAGCATAACGCTGGAGGTGGCAGCAGGGGCCAAGTAATGTGAAACTCTCCTGTACCTGATCATAACTTCAAACTGAGATGGAAAGTAAAGAAAATCAAGTTACCTCTGGTGGGTGACTTGACTGGGGAGGAGGCATAAAATCCTCGTCTGGCAGCTGCTTGTTCTCCCTTTGCCTTTTATGATAAATATCCTTCAATGACTTCGGTTCATCAGCTGAAGACAGCTTCAACAGGAAAGACAGCAAATCAGTTTAACCACACATGATCCTCCACCCCCAATACAGACAAGCAAGTTGAGAGCTGGGTTTAGCTAATAAATCAGTTCAGAACAGGAGGAATGGTTCAAAGCATCCAATTTAAAATAGGGTCTTCACAAGGCATGTACACCTTTACTACACCAGTTAGTCTCTTTCCATTTCCTATACACACCATGTCCTTTAAATGACAAAAGAAAGTCAATTAATTTTAAGTGGCTTTAGCAGGGTAAATGAATAGTGAACAGAATATGAAAGAATGAGCTATCAAAAATGCTCTCGCAGCGAAGTTTGCTTCTGGATGGCTGATTCACAGAATCACAGAATTACTGACCTCTGAGCTCAGCCAGCCCAGCCCATGACCTAACATCACCACATCAGGACCAGGACACTAAAGATCACATCCCGTCCTTAAACACCTCCAGGGATGGGGACCTTCGTCTCCCTAGGCAGTCCATTCCAGGGTCTGAGCACCCTTTCCATGAGGAAGGGCTTCCTAATATACAAATTAACTCTCGCCTGACAGCTGCAGGCCCTGCCCCTTTATCCTATCATTAGTTGCCTGGGAGAAGAGTCTGACTCCCACCTGTCTACAACTTCCCTTCAGGTGATAAGCATGATAAGGTCCTCCATCCCCGTCCAGCCCCCCCTCCCCCCTGAGTCTCCCTTTCTGCAGGCTAAACAACTCCAGCTCTCTCATCCTCTCCTCAGCAGATTTCCCTCTAGTCCCTTCCCCAGCCTCGCTGCAACTCCAGCACCTCAATCTCTTTCTTGAAGTGAGAGGCCCAGCACTGCCCCCATCTGACTGCAACCTCCCTTCAGGTAGAAAAAAACTTCCATTGTAGGAAACCCAAAGATGACAGAGTTTACCTGATCTGCAGATTCTTTTGTGGAAAATACATCAGTGAACTCACTTCTGAAATTCTCTGGTAAAGAGTGATACATCTCCTTTTCATCTAATTTCCAGTAAGAAAGTCCTAGTAAGAAGAAACAATGAAAGGTACTATCAAATACAATCCAATTTTAGGCTCATGGCTACAGAACAGGAATCCCAAAATCCATCCTGAAGGCGCTCCTTTGTCAACTAACAAGAATTGCTCACATCTAGCACTTACAGATCTCACTAAAGCTTTTCAAAGCATTTGTTAACAGAACTTAAAGAAATCAGAAGTTAGAGAAATCTCATTGCAAAGCACAAGCAGTTGTACATCGCAGAGTATCAGTAAGGATGGCTCTAAATCAGAGAAAACAATCATTTACTCTTTGGTGTTCGATGAAACCTTCCTCACCTCCCCAAAGCTAGTGGCAATGCATTCTAGTAAAAGTTTTTAAGGTACGAGAAGACAAAAGAAAAGGAAATCTGAGTATAAGAAATGAACTATACCTGATGCCTCAGACACTAAGGAATTCGGGCTTTTATTCGGTGGAATGAGGTAAAAAGTGTAGGGGGTCAAAGCAGCATCAGTAAGGCTTGCCTAAAATTACAAAGGAGAAACAAATCTGTAAAGAAAAATCACAAGACAGGAGGAGGAAACAAACAAATCGAGGGGGTGATGTTAAGAAGTTGCAGGTTAGTCTTTTGTTAGTTAGTCTTTTTAAGCAGAGAGATTCCATTGATTGCTACAGCATGATCCACACACTATTTCTATTCAGAGCAATCACAGTCAAAGGGGAGCTAAGAAAATACCACTCGCTAAGCCACAGCATTAAAGGCAAGTCCGTTTGCTGGGGTATGTTTAAGTGTTACAGAAATACACAGTTCAGACAATCAGCTCCAAGTTTCTTATTCCTTAAGAGCTGCAAGTGTTGTTCCAGAAGAAGGCCACAAGGATGAGTGGAGGGGTGGAGCACCTCTCCTACAGTGACAGAGAGTTGGGGCTGTTCAGCTTGGAGAAGAGGAGACTCCGGGGAGATCTTAGAGCAGGCTTCCCGTACCTGAAGAGAGCTACAGGAAAGCTGGGGATGGGCTGTTTACAAGGGCTTGGAGTGGTAGGAGCAGGGGGAATGGTTTCAAACTGGAAGAGGGGAGGTTCAGACTGGAAGTCAGGAGGAAGTTTTTCACAATGAGGGTGCTGAGACAGTGGAACAGGTTGCCCAGAGAGGCTGTGGCTGCCCCCTCTCTGGAAGTGTTCAAGGCCAGATTGGCTGGGGCCTTGAGCACCCTGGTCTAGTGGGGGGGTGTCCCTGCTCATGGCAGGGGGGTTGGAATTGGATAATATTTATGATCCCTTCCAACCTGAACCATTCTAATGAATCCAGAGGTAAATAATCATCATCCATCATCTCAGACACGTTACTGTGTACCCTTCTCATCACTCCAATCTTCCTAAGCAACTTCTGCAGCTAATAACAGAAACAATTTTGGAAAGGGTGGAGGGAAAAATTCAAGAAGTTTAAGATTTACTTCAAGTCCTCCTTAGTCAAAGGAAGGGCCTTCATTGATGTAACAGAGTGATACAAGAGCAACCAAATAAGGGCAGCAAGCTTAAAAATTGCTCTTGGCTACCATGCTCAGGGCTTTTTATTCCAACAAAGCAGCTTAACAGTCAGGCTACCTGGCAAATTCATACAGCTGAGGGCTACAACAGGACAGTAACCAGTGAGTTAACAAAAGGAAGGGAAAAGAAAAAGAACTAAAGCTTTTCAAGTTTTTGCATAAAGTGCCATCTCACCTCAAGGCTATTTAGTCCCTCAATGTTTTCATTTAAGTATTCTCCTTTGCCTAAGGAGTTTGAAAGGAAAATGAAGGGCTATCAATTGATTTCTTACAGAAGAGCAGAGAGATACAAAAGAACAGAGAGATAAAGGTATTTTCCAAAGCTGAGATAAAAATGCAGATGAATTTGAGTCCTGATTTGAAGTATCTCCTCAGATAAACATCTTGGCAATGAAGGCTAGAAAAGCAAGTCCAAGCAATCTGGCTACTTGCATCCTTTCTGGATCACCCTCAGTGACCACAGGAAACAAAACAGACCCTGCCTTGACTCAAGTGACTCATACTGGCTAGTTCTCTTATTCCCTTGTAGGTGGAGTTATTTCACAGCGTTTCAGGAATCATCATTCTTCAAAAGGGCGCAAGGAGAGGTGTTTGTGACAGTTAACTTGGCAAAGGTAGCTCTAAAACATCACAGTTACCTCTATGATGATAACTCCTACAATCATGTTGTGTACAACATCCTTTTGGACCCCATATGGGATCAAACTCCCCTCCCCAAAACAATCACATCTGTGGACACACGCAATTACTAATTCAATAATATAGGAGGGAGTGGAAACAGCCACAAAACAAAAACTCTTCTCTATAAATAACGATTTCAAGCTGATTCACAGTCACAGCAAATGGTTTCCAAGAGTCAACTGGATTCCCTCAACATCTATTGTGTGGGGTGGTTATTTTTAGTAACTGGTGCTGTAACTGTGCTTATTGTTTGCAGTTCAGCCAAATCACAGTCACAAAGAGGCAGAAAAGAATGCATTACTCTTATGCAAGCCACACTCGAAAGAAAAAAGCCCACCATGTTTGGATTTCAGCGACTGAGGCTCCTAAAAAGCACTAAAAAAGCCTAAACCAACGGAGACAGAAAAGTCCTTTCCATTTAAAATCCCAGCCTGGAGAAAACTACCAGTCCTGAACAAAGCAGCTAACGCTTCAACACACACAGGGTTGTGTTCTAAAGGAGACATCACCAGCTGAAATCAGCTTCTAAAAATTACAGGGTGCATTAAAACACCACATCCTGAAGCTTCAATTGAGGATGTGACTATTATCTCCATTAGGAAAGAACATGTTCCACTGCAGTAAATTAAGATAGAAATTAGGTAAGGAGTCAAAATAAGCCAGAACAGCTACGTAAGTACAGAATGATCCAAGAAATAAACTCTGCCCACGTGAACTGTAAACAAGTAAATGTAAGCACTGCTGCTCAGATGCTTAAAGCCAAGTGTGAAAAGCACATGCTGAATGAGAACACACAGAATCACAGAATTACTGAGGCTGGAAAAGACCTCCAAGATATCAAGCCCAGTCTATAACCTAACATCACAATAAGCTAGACCAGGGCACTCAGGGCCACAGTCTGTCCTTAAATACCTCAAAGGGATGAGGACTCCACCACTGCCCTGGGCAGTCCATTCCAGAGTCTGATCACCCTTTCCGGAAGGAAGGGCTTCCTGACATCCAATCCAACCCTTCCTTGGCAGCTTCAAGCCCTACCCTCTCATCCTGGTGCTAGCTGCCTGGGAGAAGAGCCTGACTCCCACCTGTCTACAACTTCTCTTCAGGGAGTCAGAGAGAGGGAGAAGGTCCCCTCTATATCTCCTCTTGTCCAGGCTAAACCACCTCAGCTCCCTCAGCCTCTCTTCATAAAACTTTCCCTCTAGTTCCTTCCCCAGCCCCATTGCTCCCCTGGACCTGCTCCAGCTCCTCAATCTTTCTTGAAGCAAGCAGCCCAGAAACGCTACTAATAGTTGAGGAAAGGCCTCTCCAGTGCCCAGTACAGGCCGAGAATTACGTCCCTAGTCCTGCTGGCCACACTAGTGCTGATACAAGCCAGGATGCCATTGATCTTTCATGCCATCTGGGCACCCTGTTGGCTCCTACTCAGCTGGCTGTCGACCAGTCCTACTAGGTCTCCCTACCCAAAGCTACCCGCCAGCCTCTCATCCCTCTGTATCTCTGCAGGGGGTTCCTGTGGCCAATCTCTGCCCTTAGCCCTGTTCAACCTCATCTCACTGGCCTCTGTCCATTGATCCAGATTATCCTGATCTCTCTGCAGCATCTTCCTCCCCTTCAGCAGATTGACCCTCTCCCGCAGCTTGGTGTTAACTGCAAATTTACTAAGCGTGAATTCAATCCCCTCATCCAGGTCATCAACACTGCAACATCAAGACAGAAAACAAAATACCAGTGACAAGAATCAAAAAACTTCAGAAAGGACTTGCATTCTCCAGTGGGGACTTCTTTGCTGGCTCATTTCCTTGCATAGAGTTCACAGACACTTCTTCAGCATTTATTCTTTTCGGGTGGTTTTGTTTCAACTTCTGTGCCCATGACGTCAAAGATTTGCTAGATGGTCAGAAGCAGATACATCATAAGTACACGTATAGTTATATAATGAATATATAATAAATATCAGAATATACATCATAAATGTCTTCAAGGTGAAGCATAAGCATGAAAACTCCAGTGCCTCCACATTTTTGAGAAATGAGATGAAGTCAAGAACGCTGAAAAGCTTTAGGGCTTTTTAAAAGAAGTATAACAAGATGAGGCTCTTCTCCCAGGCAGCTAGTGACAGCATGAGAGGGCAGGGCCAGAAGCTGTCAGGGGAGAGTTAGGTTGGATGTCAGGAAGCCCTTCCTCACGGAAAGAGTGATCAGATCCCAACCCCCACCTGTCTACAACCTCCCTTCATGGAATTTTAAAGAAAGGGAAGGTTCCCCTGAGTCTTCTCTTCTCCAGGCTAAACCACCCCAGCTCCCTCAGCCTCTCTTCATAAGGCTTTCCCTCTAGTGCCTTCCCCAGCCTCATGGCTCTTCTCTGGACCTGCTCCAGTACCCCAATAACTTTTTTGAAGTGAGGGGCCCAGAACCGCACACAGTATTTGAGGTGAGGCCTCACCAGTGCCAAGAACAGAGAGACAATTATGTTTCTAGTGCTGCTCGCCACACTTCCCAACAGAAAGTTTCTCTCTGCAAACTACTATCAGGGACTCACAGGCAATGCACTGCCCGTGGCCACTCAAAGCCACTGACATCAGAGCCCAGCCTGATATGGAGAGCAAAACACACGATTAAATTCTGTGTAACAAGAGCAGGGCTCAGTCTGTATTATTTGCCAAATTAGCTGGCCAGCCTTTCAAACCATCGTGGCAGATCCACCCACCCACCCACTGAAAAGAGCAAAACAAAGACCAAAAAAAGCAGCAACAGACAAACCCAAACATGTTTTGGCTGTTGTCTGGATCCGTTTATTACTCTAACGCATGCAATCAATAATCAAATTAAGCTTGGTTTGAGCCCAAAAGCAAAGTAGCAGCCATAATAAATTGGTCAGCAGCAGCTAAACTTCTGGGGAGCAGATAAACACCCTGTGCAAACCAAACCTTAGCTGCTATTTGTAAAAGAAAACGGATTTTGATACCTGAGAAAAGCAGTGCTGATGCAAATGGGCATCACATAGAAACATTAGCTCAAGTAACTTTACCTACCTCACAGCAGAGTGTTTTTTGCAGTCGAGAGGTTCCATTCAATTCTAAGGCATCTCCAGTTACCAACAGCTGTTTATTGCATGGCGACTGTCTACAATAAATTCTCACATTTGGAAAGTTTATCACTCACCTGTTTTTTTTCCCACATTGAGCTTCATCAACTTTATGTTCAGATTCAGCAGGGAAAACTGAAGCAGCCTTCCTTCCTGATGAAAAATGTTTGTCCTCTATTTTTGAGGGGAAAAGTTCTCTTTTATTGTGGATGCTGGGAACGCCTGTGTCGCTCTGCAATACTGCTGCATCACCCTGTCCTTGGGAAGTTTCCTCCATGCAGTCCATGCACTTGTTAATGCCGCTGGATTTGCCGGGGTCGGGCTCGGTGGCAGAGAGCGTTCCATACCCGCTAGTCATCGTAGCATCATTTGCAAAACATCCTTGCTGCAGATCGGCTGCATTTGGCTGACACTCTGCTTCATGAGACCGAAGCTGATTGACAATGCATTCATTTTCTTCAAAGATTTCTGAACGCATCCCCATCTGACTTCCTTGTGATGAAAAAGTGTCTGGGTGCCTGGCAGGAAAACTTTGGCTCTTGCCGGCTCCCCAGTTGCTGGTCTGCAGTTTCACCAACTGCCTTATCTCATCCTGAATCAGCTGGAAAAGAAAAGGCAAAACCCCCGTGAGACGGTGCCACAAATCATGTTGATAGTTTGATGCATCTTCAATTCACCGTGTTAGTGAAAGAATTAGAGGGTGTATTTCAAAGAGCTCCAATTTTCACTGCATAGACATCTCATGCAGAAAGTAGAGAGATACAAACCGAGCAGAACAGTCAAATGTGCATGGTAACACTCCTCAACTCCATGCAGTGAACTACAGGTCTCGGTAGTTGTTTAATCAATGTAAAAGAAATTAAATTAAAGAAAAATCACATGCATGTATCCCCTGCATGCCTTCAGAACTACAGTTACTTAACCCCAAATCAAGGAAATACCAATTATATCAGTCTGTCACGAGAAGGTGACAGAAGTCTCTTGCTAAGATTATTAGGCCTAATAAGAATTTATGACTTGGAGATAGATTTTTCAAGACTGCAAGGACACGTGAACTGCAGGATCAACCATTACTCTGTCACACGAATAGGAATAATGTACCTCTGTAAGATTCTTTGCATAAAACTTGGCTTTAAAGTTCGTGACTTAGGTAAAATGTTGTTTAGGTGGTTGCCATCATACAAAGACCTGTATTTTGATTGGTTTGATATCTGGCTGAGTGGAGCAGAGCTGTAACTGCATCAGCAGATTGAAGCACTTCCATGCAGCTGCACTGAGATCAGTGAACTTACTATGCAGCACAAGAGCTGAGTATGTGGGGTTGATTTTAGGGTTGGTTTTTAAGAACACATTTCCCTCAGGGGGAAAAGATGAAAAAAAAAGAGAACTTGCAATAAAAATTGAGAACATGGGTCTCTACTTGTTTTTTTCCACAGAGCTACAGTGCATTACTCATCTATAAATAGCAAGTGGAATGCACAAATTGAACCAATGCTATTTGTTTTCTGACTAAAAAATAAAGGTAGTGTCAGAGGAACCTCTGTCGTCAGAGCCATGTCTCGTGTTTTATTAACTTGCAATACAATTAACAACCGAATTTCGGCGCACATTTTCTGTGCAGAAATTAAGAAACAAACAAATCCAAAACATCACAGGATGAAGTCTTCTGCCTTTTAAGTTTGTTGTCGCTCTAATGGTTTCACTCATGACTGCAACAATCATTTGCACTTTAATGCTGCAATTCAACGCTGTGAATGAAGAGAGGGGAGAACAAAAGGGAAGATATAAAGTCGAGGGGTAGAAAACAAACAGCTGAGATTGTTCGATGACATTTAATCTTCCTCATGAATAACTCGTGAGAGAAAAGTAAAAGGCTATTTCCAGTGAAACAATACTTTTACTTCTCTTTGCAGTTGTCACAAATAATCCCAAGAGGAGGCCTAAGACAACATTGCTGCAGTGTTTTGGGGATTGTAGGTAACTGGTTTTTAAATCCTCTTCAGTAAAGTCTGATCTTAGCATGATCCATGGGTGGTGGCAGTGTCACAAGCACATTTGTCTCCTAGCATATAAATCACATAAGCAAAGGACAGACCCCACTGATTTCAAAATGATCTCAAGGCTTTTTGATCCGTATTTTGACTTGGATGAAGACGTATTTTTATAAGCACAGTCAGTGTGGAAGCCTTATCTCAGTCATGGCAATGCCAAACACAGCATCCTGCCTCTCCAACCCAAAGAGCAGATGATTACTCTCGGCTTTTGGTTATCAGCTTGTATTTTGTATGTTCACCAGGTGCCTGGCATACCAGTTTACATTTGGCACAGCTCCACCAAAGCTAAGTTACAGCTGTTGGGTTTACATTTCATGTGGCAACTCATGCCGTTAGTAAGTCCCTGCTGATACCCCAATCTCAACTCTTCCAGAGGTAGCCTTTCCTATTGAGAGACAACAACCGGCAAAGCCAACACAATGGCATTAGTCAAGATTACAATAAACAACAAGTGAATCAAACCACTGCAGTCAGAGGAAGGAAATACGAGGGGAAGTAAACACTGGCGGGACAAAAGTAATGGAGATGGTAGGGTGGGAAGAAACAGGATAAAAGGACAGTACCTCTGGTTAATTCAGTTCAGGAACTGCTGATTACTACTAGTGTAGAGGGCATCAGGGAAGGGAAAAACAGCAACCAAAATGGTGAAGATATTCAGCATCATATATTTATAGAATTCTCTCTCTCACAAACACACAGACACTTTTTCAGGTTTAACAGATCAACATGGTTCAGCAAAACGTGAATCTCAAGTGACACTGGTCAGTTTTCTTCCTTAGAGACTGCTGGACTGCAGTGTGAAGCAAGTGGTCAGCTATTAGTGTTTTCACGTCTAGATGAGGGAGTGACAAGTAGCGTAACATTTGCTAATGAAGAAGAAACTACACTGTCTCAAAATTAGAAGTGGTACAGTCTAATGTTAGTAAAAACCAGATTGTACCTACAAAATGCAACCATCAAGTGGGTACTCTGAACCAGATGTTTGTGCAAACAAATAATCCAAGAACCTTCACTGCTGAAATGGTTCCTATCAGTTACTCTGTTAATTAGCCAAGGGTGTCTCAAATACCTATCCCTTAAATCCTCCTTCCAGTCATCCACTTCTATTAACTCTGTCTGAATCCACTTACAGCAAAAGATCAGAGACCACATTGCATTGGTTTGCAGGGGGGAAGAATCATTCAGCCTAAGCTCCCTACATGAACAGATAATCACTTACTTGGATCTGATGGTGGAACTGCTCTTGCTGGGCAACTATTTGCTCCTGACATTGTTTTTCTATCAGTCTCAGCAACTGCAGCCACCTTGCCTATTAAATCACAAAGTATAACAATTAAAACACAATTGAATCTCTTAACTTTTATTCCAAGTACAAAACAGCTTTGCCACTTTAGACCTAGGAGTTGGCATAATACAAAGTTTAACAGTAGGAGTGGAGTTGTCCACCCCACAACACATCACATCCATCGATGGAAACTATTTGTTATGGACACATTCACTCAAAAAAAGTCCTTCTAGAGAGCAAGATAACAGGTCTCTATATCAAATGACTTAAAAGTAGAAAGAGCTGGCAGGAAAGGACAGTCACACTTTGGAAAGGTTGGGTCCAGTTCAGTAAGCTTTATAGTCGGTAATTAACCACCTCTACATCCAGTGAACCATGCACTTCAATAAACTCCCTTCAAGAATCCAGCTCAACCCAATGACGCAGAATTATTTAGGGAAAACAAAATAATTAAAATATCAAATACATCAGATATCCAAATGTGGTAAAACCTGAATTTTATAAAGGATTTTTCTTTTCTAATGCCTGATACTTGTAAGCACAGGACCCGATACGCGGAACGCCTGTGCCGAGTCACAGACATCTCTATTCTTTTCTTGGAGCTGTTAAAGACAACCCAAATTAAGCATCTGTCAAGAGGCAGTTTAATGGACCACAGCCAAAAAGCTCAACAATTCTGAAGGAACAAGCCCACGGTGTGGAAACCTGATGGAGACTAAAAGTAATCCTAAAATGTCTAATAATGTATAATTCGAAAGGACAAAAGCAACACTCTAAAAGCATTTGAATTAGCTCACTGAGCCTGTATCATGCTGGTTTAGCTCTGGAAACAGACTCGTGAGCTACACATTCTGACAAATGGAATAAATAATTCAACTACAAAGAGATATTTTTAGCAATCACAGAATGTTAGGGATTGGAAGGGACCTAGAAAGATCATCCAGTCCAAGCCCCCTGTCACAGCAGGATCCCTTAGATCTATTTGCACAGGAACACAGCCAGGTGGCTTTTAAACCTCTCCAGAGAGGACAACTCCACAACCTCCCTGGGCAGTCCCTTCCACTGCTCTGGCACCCTCACTGGGAAGAAGTTTCTTCTCATCTTGATGTGGAGCCTCTGTTCCAGCTGACACTCGTTGCTCCTTGTCCTGTCATTGGGTATGACTGAATAAAGCCTGGTTCCTTCCTTCTGACATCTGCCCTTTCCATATCAATCAACATTCATGGGGTCACCCCTCAGTCTCCCCTTCCCCAAGCTAAAGAGACCCAGCTCCCTCAGCCTTTCCTCAGTAGGAAGATGCTCCACTTCCTTCAGCATCTCTGTGGCTCTGCGCTGGACTCTCTCAAGCAATTCCATGTCCTTCTGGAACTGAGGGGCTCAGACCCAAACACAGTATTCTGGATGCAATCTCACCAAGGCAGAGTAGAAGGGAAAAGAACTTCCTAATTTCTGGGCTCACTTCAGACCAGTTTGAAGGGCCACAACTTTAAAGGATTACATTTTTCATTGAAAACCCTTCCCATCTTTACGCATTGTAACCTTGAGAACAAATAAGGAAACACGTGTTGCAGAACACGAAGGCAAAACTGCAATTAAGTCCTTTCATGTGATGAGCTCATGCATTGTAAAAGGATGTATCTCATCACCGAGAATAACCACACAGACATTTTAGGGCTAAATTACTATCACTGTTAGATCTGTTTGCAAACTGCAAAGCTGACATATTTAGATGTATACACATACTTCTCTTAAAAATCAATCTTAATATCACATACCTCATAGTTCTTCACAATTTCGGAGTCGGAATTTCCAATGTTCTGGATCTCTTTCATAAAGGAGGCAAAGAGCTCGATAGAATCAGGCATTAATGAGGACCTGGTATTCCCTGAGTAACCAGAAACTCCATTGGGATTGGATGAGGGACTTCTAGTGAAATATGAGGAAAAAAAACAAACACTACTTCAATTATTTATTGCAGCCAACATACACTAGATGTGCTCTGCAGCCATAAAAGAATAATTCATTTCATTTACATTATAAACCTCATCATGCTAAAAAAGAACAACTTGATATGTTCCTAAGAATGGGGATGTTTTACAAGAAAACATTAAAAAAATCCCCTGCATACTTCATTCTTATCTACTATTACCACACTAACTTTCTTAGAGGAGAAACAGAGTAATCAGCACAGGTGTCATTGCTTGCTAGAACAAACATCAGTGAAAACAGCTTTACATCAAAGCTCTCTGCTTCTGCATAGTTTTAGAAGTCAGAAGCTTAGGAAATAGAAGCTTCTCTGTAACAATGATTTATGAAGTACAAGACTTTTAAGGAGCTACACAAACAGTACATTATTTATGATTCTTATCTGAACAGGTCAGCATAGAATGATGGAATGGTTTAGTTAGAAGAAACCTAATGCCCTGTCACAGGCGGGGACACCTCTCACTAGATCAGGCTGCCCAGTGCCCCATCTAACTTGGCTTTGAACACTTCCAGGGACAAAACAGCCACAACCTCCCTGAGCCAACTGTTGCAGGACCTCAGCACCCTTACAGGGAAGAATTTCATACAGCATTACAGAATTGAGGCTGGAAGAGACCTCTGAGATCATCCAGTCCAGCCCAGGACCTAATCTCACCCCATCAGCCAGATCAGGGCACTAAGCACCCCAGCCAGTTTGTCCTTCAATGCCTCCAGACACAGGGACTCCACCATCACCCTGGGTAGTCTATTCCAGGCTCTGAGCACCATTTCTGTGTGGAAGGGCTTCCTAACATCCTACCTAACCCTCCCCTGGCAGCTTCAGGCCCAGCCTTCTCATCCTGTTGCTAGTTGCCTGGGAGAAGAGCCTGACTACAATCTCCCTTCAGGGAGTTGTACAGAGGAAAAAGGCCCCCCTGTCCCGAGTCTCCTCCAGGCTAAACAGCCGCAGCTCCCTCAGCCTCTCTTCATCAGACTTTCCCTCCNACTAAGCACCCCAGTCAGTTTGTCCTTAAATGCCTCCAGACACAGGGACTCCACCATCACCCTGGGTAGTCTATTCCAGGCTCTGAGCACCATTTCTGTGTGGAAGGGCTTCCTAACATCCTACCTAACCCTCCCCTGGCAGCTTCAGGCCCAGCCTTCTCATCCTGTTGCTAGTTGCCTGGGAGAAGAGCCTGACTACAATCTCCCTTCAGGGAGTTGTACAGAGGAAAAACACCTCCCCTGCCCCCGAGTCTCCTCCAGGCTAAACAGCCCAGCTCCCTCAGCCTCTCTTCATCAGACTTTCCCTCCAGTCCCTTCTCCAGCCTAGTTGTTCCTCTGGTCCTGCTCCAGCACCACAATATCCTTCTTGAAGTGAGGGGTGTAGAACTACCCCCAGTAGTGAAGGTGACTCTTCTCATTAAGCATTACATGTGTAAATGTAAAAAACCCTACCATATATAGCAGAGCACTACAATAAATCATTGTAATATTGCATTTTATTTCACCATATCAACAGTGTCAGGGCACATGAGCACTAACCGAGCGAAACAAGAGTAATAAAAATATTGATTAGAACCTCAATTCATTACCTGTTACACCTCAAGTTACAGACAGAGCAATGGATATTTCTGACATCAGACTCTACAGATGAGGGGATTTCTGGTACAGCATTCACAACGTCACAGTTTTCCATATCTTAGTCCCAAATCTGATGTTACCCTGAAAAAAATAAAAAATAAGCATCACTCCTACTGTAAAAGCTATTTAACTTTGTTCTTTGAAGGCGTGGAATCTGATTAAAGAAGCAATTGTGTCAGCCAAACCACCTCCAATATCCTCTCATCCTTGTGCTGCACTGTGCATGCAAACCAGCACAAAAATCAAAGACAAAATCAAGAGCCACTGAGACAGCAGCTGACCCATTCTGCCATGTGTGCAATATTTTGCCTACTTCCTCTCCATCCCTCTCTGCTTATTATTACTCTATCAGATCCGTTTTAAAACCTCAAGTTTTGAGCTACATTTCTTCTCAATTAACAACAAAATCGTAGTCAAACTGGAGCTCACAGCAGCTGGTTAAGTGAAAGCATCATAAATAAATACCAAATATTTTTATGATGATCTCACAGCACTCAAAGCAGCAGACAGACTAAAATGTTCTTCCAGTTTCCATACTTTCACCAAGAAAACACTTGAAATACACTGATCAATCAGTTCTTCTGTAGTGCTTATTTCAGCATGTTCTGCACTCTGAATTCATCCTCTGTTCTAACACTGAAGAAAAAAAACTTCTGATCATTTCATGGATGACTAAGAACAAGGGACATTATGAAGTATCATTCACAGTTTGATAAGGTTAATAAATCCCTGCTGCACACCACCTTCAGAGCTCAACCATTCTTTTTCACAGGCCTTACAAGGGCACGGCACCACCTTTTGCAGATTTAAATTTCCCTTACTTGTAAGTACACAGAGCCATCTCTAACAGAGAGCTTCTGAAGTATAAAAAAATATTTTTCCCTGAAGGAAACTGCTGGACGACCGTCTGATTTTCCCCTCTTTTCCCAAAGCCTGTTTGGCTTCAGCAGAAATGTTTTCCAGGTACTCACTCAAACTGGATTGGATAGGGCTGTAAAATCCCAGGGTTGGAAGGAAGTTACTACAGACCCTACATATCCCTTTGGCAGAGCTTCTTGGGATAAATGATGGGAGTAAAAAACCCCTTTCTTCTTTCTTTTACTGACTGTAAGTCTGGAAAACTTCAACATGAACAGGCACCAAACTTGACAGATAAAGCAGAAGCTGCAAGTTGTCTCCAGAGCAGCTGGGGTGGCAAAGGTGGAGGCTGCATCAGTCACCCCCATTTCCCCAGGATGAAATCATGGGTGGCCTATCTGAGCAGCACAGCAGAGGGGTGGGACTTAGCTGTGACACAGGCTCGTTTCATAACCTCATTAGAAGTCTGCTCGCAATAACAATAATATTAAGTGAGCTGCAACTGGGCTGAGGAACAGCCAAGCTGGTGTCATTCATTGTTCCCTCAGCACAGAGCGCTCCTTATACGGCCACGTTCCTGCATAAATGAGTAGGATTTTAAAAAATAACAATAATAAAACAAGCTGCAACCTCAGAGCTATAGATCATCGCTGGTTTGGCTGCGAAGGCCCAGCCAGGCACGGACTCAGGACTGAGTCTCACCTACTACTGGTCCTCGCTGAGGGGCCTCTCCTGCCCAAGGGCCACCAGGCCCCCACCCCATTTCCCTACCCCATGGGACTCCAATAGAGACAAGATGCCTTTGGGCTCCCAAACCCGGTCCCTGAGGGGTGCCACCTCAGCACCTCAGTCCCCTCCATGGGCCAGCTCCCCTCACACGTACCCCTCTCAGGGTCGACTCCCCTCAGTTTGCAATTGTCCCCTAACTCAGTAACACTCGCCACCTCAGAACCCCTCCTCTCTGAAGTGAGGACCCCCCCACTCCATACTGAGCCCCCGACACAGCGTCCCTCATCAACCCCCTTACCCTCAGCTCTGCCCGCGCTCTGCACAGCCGACCCATCCTCGCTCAGCACCCCCCACCTCGACACTCCGCCCACACCGCCCCCCGTCAGCTCACGCCCCGCCCCCTCACTCCCATTGGGCGGTTGACCCCCGCGCTCCGGGATGTTGACAGCGCCTCCGCCTCTGATTGGCTGACAAGGCCGCCACTCGCCAAGAAAAGGGGCGGGACGACGCGGTGGTGGTGGCATCGCAGGCAGTTACGCGGTCAAGAAGCCCCGCTCCCGGCAGTGTCCCTGGGGCGAGCCCAGCTCTTACCCGCATTGCTGGGGGCCCACGAGGAGACGCCGCAGCGGCCCGGAGCTGCCTCCTACCCCGGGTAGCGAACGAACGCCTCCCACCGCCTTCTTCCCGTTGACGGGCGGCCGCGTTTCGAACGCGCTGGTGTAGAGGGCAGAGGAGGCAGAATGCGACTCGATGATTGGTCGTCTTGACCGCGCGCCAGGCCGCGCCTTCTGCTCTGATTGGCTGTGTGGTCAAGTACGCGCGTCGACGCGAGGGGATTGGTTAATGCGGCTGCGCGCCGCGCTGTTTTGCAGAATCCGATTGTGCGAACTGTTCAAGTGATCCCGCCCCCTCGAGCAGCGATTGGCTGCCCTCTTGCCAATAAAATTAGAAGTCTCGTTCAGCTCACGCATCGCGCATGCGCGCTAAGATGGGGGCTCCAGGGTGTGCGCAGCCGCGCGTGCGCACGAGGTAAGACGGTAGTGGCGGAGCCGGGCCGGGCTGGGGGGATTCGGTTGAGGGTCACGGGTTCTGCCCTCGGTCAACGAATCCGACCAAGAACCGAGACCTAGTTCGTGACTTCGGCCCCAGGCCTGTGCTGGGGCCTCCGCCGAGGTCCCGGTACGCGCGGCGTGCGCTGAGCGCGAGGGACAACCAGTGCCGGTGCCTGTGCAGGGTTTTTTTAGACTCACGGACTGGGTTGGGTTGGAAGGGACCTCAGAGCTCACCCGGTTCCAACACCCTGCCAATCGCAACGTCAGCTTTCACCACATCACGTTGCCCAGAGTCCCATCCAACCACTTCCAGAGACGGAGCAGCCACAGCCTCCCTGGGCACCCTGTTCCAGGGCCTCAGCACCTTCCTCGGGAGGAATTTATTCCCGAGATCTAATCTGAATCGCCCTTTTAGCTCTTCAGCAGAAGCTGCATTAAAACACCGTGTAATTAACACTCCAGAGCGCGGGTGTCCTGCTACCCTAATGTCCTTCCAGTGCAATCAAGCAGCTGCCCACTCCTATGCTTCAGAACTGGAGGGTTCCTGTCCTTAGTGACACAGCTCTTGTTATGCCTTAAAAACCTCATAAGCCAAGTTTTTAAAACATTATAACCTGAATTATGAGTTCTATCTTCTATGCATTTTAAACCATAAGTCTTGGAGACTTTCCGTGCTAAGTGAAATTGAGAAAACTCATTGATGCCATCTAGGTTTACTCCTAGTTCATAGCTGTAGCGTCAAGCAGAAACAGGCTTAAAAATACTTTTTACCAATGATTTCGGAAGAAGTTCTTCAGTGTGACGGTGGTTCATCACTGGAATGGGCTGTCTAGGTAGGTGGTGGCATCTCTATCCTTGGAGTGAGGCTTGATGAAGCTCTGAGTAACCTGACATAGGTAAAGATGTCTGTGCTTATGTAGCGAGGTTGGACTGAATGACCTCTGGAGGTCCCTTCCACCTTGGAACGTTCTATGATTCTGTTCACTTACCTAGTAAGATCAGGCAGCTTGGAGATTTGACAGGTTCCAAGCAGTTTGAATGGAGTGCCCATATTAAACCTGATGCTCAGCAAAGTCTCACTTCAGGACTAGGTAGTAGTTCTCATGGTTTGTTTCTGAAAGGGTTTGTTGGGGGTTTTTTTGAAGAAAAAGGAAGTTACTGCCTTCTAGTGCCATCAAGTGGACATCTTGCCAGTAAAAGCTTCCTTAAACTTATTTCAGTGCTGCTTCTGCATGTGCTAAAGTGTCATCTTCAGACTCAAATACAGTATTTCAAGTGCAACAGCATGTGTTGTTTATTGCCTATCCAGTGCCTTGCTCAAGGCTGCCCTTTGACAGAGGTATACGCTGACATGTCTTGTTAACCATGAGGATAATAAGTCTTTCTGTACATACTGGCCTGCCTTTGTTAATAACCTGACCTGGGAAGCATCAGCATGTGAAGGAGCAGCTGAAAACCTGGTGGTCCATGTAGTCCTACTAGATTCTTTTTCTTCCATCTGATGGACTATATAGAAAGTGATGAGAGTAGAGCAAGAGGAGCAAAGCTTATTAAGAGGATCACTGTAGCAAATAGGTCTGAGTAACCTATTGAAATGGAGTTTTCCACATCTGCAAATTCTATCCTATGAGCTTGACCTCAGAAAAAAAACAACTGTAACAAAGCAAGGTCAGAAGACAAGTCTGGATCGTGTATTCTGTTTGGATGGTAATGGGTTTCCTGTACTAATGCAGCATTAAGAAGGAATCCCTGAACTGAAACAGATGCTGGAGTACTGTGTACCATTAGTTGGCTGTTTCAACTGAGCAGTCCTACATCATTCTTACAGGTATAAATCTGTCTGAGCTCTGTGCTGCCAGATCTGACTTCCAATATCCAGTGTCTTGGGTCAGAAGTTTCCTATATGCTTCTTTTTGGGCGTCTTTTTCCCTCCACCTCCTTCTAGCAGTGTTTTGTGATTGTAAGCCAGCAAACTTGGGAAGACGTGAGTGATGTTACTAGGCCAGTTATATTATGTAAGTTTGCTGCTTCTTCCAGCAGGTTTCTTTCAGTAGTTTAGAGCAGTGTTTGAGGCACCCTCAGAGGAAGGCTCCTCACCTTTTCTATTGTTAGAAATCTAATTGCCTTAAGAACCAAACTTCCCTTCAGAACCCTGAGTATTTCAAGTCAAATACCTCTGAAACCAGGTCAGATACCTTTGAAAATAAATCAGTATCAAAATACCTCTGAAGACCTGCAGCTAAACTAGACCACTGAAAACAAGGATTTTCACAGTGAACTCTATTCTCCACTTTTATTTCAGGTTTCGTTCTGGAGAAACAGTGTCCTCATTTCTGCATGAATGTTCCAAGCTTATTTCATTTTACGTTCTTACTGAGAGAAATACGACCACTGTTGTGGAGACCATGGATTCTGAGGAAGCAGCCCTTTTCTCTGCAAGGAGTGTCCTTACTTCAGGCAGCAGGAAAGAACAACTCCAATCTCCTTGAAATAACTGAGGCAGACTTAAAGGAACAGTTTGTAAGAGGTGATGGCCCAGGAGGTCAAGCCACAAATAAGACAAACAACTGTGTTGTCCTGAAGCATATTCCATCTGGGATTGTAGTGAAGGTAATTCCATTTTATTCCAGTAAGTCACAGACTGCATCACATCTTCCAGGACTCCTTTCCTAGTAAAGCACAACCACAGCACAGATGACATGGAGGTGAAGTGTCTATGTATTGTAAAGGACTTCAGCCAGAAGCTGATTTGATTTTCAGTAGATAAATAAATTTGGGGAGGGAAGGAGTGGCTGATCATCCTGGCTTTGACCTGCAGTGACGTTTTCAATAAATTTATCTTCTCTGGAGCTGCCTTTCAGTGGCAGCTGCCACCTTCCCATCCCTCTTGTGAATTACTTAGCATGTTTAATGGGTCACTCATAGTCACTATGCAGGTTCCTCTTGCCACCTTCTTGTGGATTAATACTTTGAAACTAATTTTGGCTTCCTTATTGCATGGGGAAGACACTGTCAGGTTAAATTCAGCAGCAGGTTTCCAAGGGAATATGGCAGCATTAAAGATGAATGCAAAAGGCAATGGGGCAAGTTCCAATAGCAACTGTTAGGCAGCCTCTATAAAATCTATCATCTGCACGCAAAGGTACTATCAGTTCTTGGGAGGAGGATGCTCTTGGCTTGGCAGGGAAGGGAGTTTCTTTACTGTAATGGCAGGGGTACATAGACTGATGTGGACAGCAGACAAATAAAAGGGTTAAAGTTCCAGTCAAAATGTCTCACTGTATTTTTTTCAGTGCCATCAGACAAGATCAGTGGAGAAGAACCGAAAAATAGCCCGAGAAATCCTACAGCAAAAAGTTGACCTTTTCTACAAAGGGGAAGACAGTGATGTTTTTAAAGAGAAAAAAGCATTAGAGAAGAAGAAACAGGAGAAAAAAAGAAGAACAAAGGAAAACCTAGAAAGGAAAAAGCAATTGAAAGAGATGCAAGAACTGGATAAGAAATAAATATGTGAAATGCTGATCTGCTCTAGGAGGTTAAGGGAAATGTTTTGTCATTAAACCTAAAGTTTCCAAACTAACAGATGATGTCAGGCTTCATAGGCACCACTGAAGGACCAAGTAGTGACCTGCTATTCCTGTAAAACTGAAGAGATAAAAGCAGTCATCTCTTGCGCTCTGTCTGCCACTATCTCATTAATCCCATTTAGCCATCCATTCTTCTGCCAAGTTCAGAAGATAATAAACCAATCCTTGTTAAAAAGGGGCTATAAACTTCCTATTATTGTTAATGGAGATGAAAAACACCCACTTCAGTAGATAGCTTTTTGCCCAGGTGACACCTTTTGATGCTTCATAGGAGTTCCAGTACCTAAAACCAGCCCTAAAAGGTTCTAACGTTTCATCCTTACTCAGGCAGTGCCTCTAATGACAAATCCTTTATCAACAGTGACCAGGTTCAGACACTGGTTTTAGTCGTGAACCAGGCCTGTGGACACAGGACACACACCAGGCACTCGCTGCCTGCTTTAGACCCATTTTACTCTGTCCTGCTCAGTTCTGAAGTTTAAACAGCAGCTTTACCATCTTACCTGGAATGCTGACGGGCATTGGAGGAAGGCATTCCATGAGTGAGGACTGGTCAGGCATGTTCTTCCAGTTCAAAGGCAAAATTGGGTCATTACAGGTAAAGAACAACACGTGCTGCTTCCCAAGGCCTCAGAATCCGTTTTATCCAAGTTACAAAGTAATTAACTTTGCTTCTTAATACTGCATTTCCTTCATCTATAGCAACATGTGGAATAGAGAGCCCAAATAATCCACCTTTAGGACATAGATTTGATTGCATGACAGTGAATTAGAGTCAGTTACTGTGTTTATGCTCTTCTGCAGTTAAACATGAGCACTCTGGTATCTTCACTCATTTTGGCAGTTACTTTAGAGCCACCAGTGAACTACACTTGCCTGTTTTCATCCTGCTAACAACTCTACTCACAACTCTTCTTTAGATTTTGGACAGCATCCTCACTGCAGCCAAGTTCTGGCCTTCAACACCGAAGCCATAGTGTGTTTTAGGAAAGCAGTGGAGACTAGCAGAATTACGTCACCTTCTTATAGAGGTAACTGCATCCAGACTGCACCAGGGATAGAAACTCTCCAGGCCTGTTCCCTTATCTGTTCCTCAGCCTGACCCTCCCGCATGAAGGTTAAAATTTTTCTCTGCTCAAGAGTTCTCAGTCACAGAGCGTGAATCCGATTCAAGCGACCGTACATAGCTTTAATACAAACTGTTAATGAAAATAAGCTTTATTACGTCAAGTAATAAATACATACAAAGATGCAAAGAACAGGTTTAGTCATTTATCCAGAATTTTCTTTTTTTTTTGTTTTTTTGAGGTTTTTTTGGCAAACTTTCAACTGAAATCTCCAGCCTTACTGTAGAAATTAGCTTTCCAGGACCTTGTTATTATTGGTTTCCCTATTTTTCCATATAACTCATGCACTTTAAATGGACTTCAAAGCACTAACAGTCATGCACATGTTTATGCGAAAGGAACCCCCCACCAAAAAAAGAGGGGGGAAAATAAGAGAAGGGGGAGGTTCTTTCTAAGCAGGGGCTATGCTGTATGACAAAGTGTGATTGAGCAGGCTACTAGGTACAACATGCTACTCTGCATTTATTACAAACAAAATCCTTAGAGCTTATGTCAAACTTGGAAAGATTGACGGTTTGGGGTTGGGTGAATATAGTTGAAAAGAAAACTAAAACAGAACGAGGCTGTGGCTGGATAAGAAGAGAACGGAAATATAGCCTGGGAGAGAAAAAGAGCATTCCTCTGCATGCAGTTCAGTTTTCATGGTTTAGAAACGTTTTAGGGAGGTTGAACGTCTTCTACAAAATGCAAACCCTCAGTAAATTGAAAAATTCCTTGTTTTCTCATCCGTCACTATACATTTTTGGAAGGGCAAACCGAAAAAGGTAAAACATTCAAAATAAAGGAATTTGTCTGAATGTTTCAAGAGTCAAAAAGGAGTTAAGTGTTACTTTTTCTTCATTAAGAGATGGAAAATCCTGCAACCCAGTGAGCAGGCTAGGATCTTGCATTTCGTTCCGTCTCAGCCAGACATTCCCGAACTAATCCTCTGGCATGAATAATGCCTGCAAGAGAATTGGACATATTTTAAATCATCTTGTTCAGGTCACAGTCCAGAGAAAGGTCTTTCTGTCCCAAGTTGCCAAGGCTACCACAGCATGCCTGAGAAAAGGAGATCCCTCGCTTCCCAAACATCAGCTGCTGCTGCTGCTGAACAAGCATGGCATTATAAATTGAAAAGGGGCTTAACCAGGAATCAGAGCACAGTAAGATTTCACAGAATCACTGAGGCTGGAAAAGACCTCTAACATCACCCAGCCCAGCCCATGACCTAACATCACCACATCAGCCAGATCAGAGCACTAAGTGCCACAGCCAGTCTGTCCTTAAACACCTCCAGGGATCGGGGACTCCACCACCTCCCTGGGCAGTTCATTCAAGGTCTGATCACCCTTTCCATGAGGAAGGGCTTCCTAACACCCAACCTAACCCTGCCTTGGCAGCTTCAGGCACTCCCCTCTCGTCCTGGCGCTGGTTGCCTGGAAGAAGAGCTCAATCCCCACCTGTGTATAACTGCCCTTCAGGTAATTAGAGAGCTCGATAAGGTCTCCCCTGAACCTCTTCCAGGCTAAACACCCCAGCTCCTTCCACCTCTCCTCATCAGACTTTCCCTCCAGTCGCTTCCCCAGCCTCATTGCTCCTCTGGACCTACTCCAGCCCTTCAATCTCTTTCTTGAAGCGAGGAGCCCAGAACTACCCCCAAAGACTCAAGGGGAGGCCTCCCCAGTGCCCAGTATAGGGGGAGAATGACATCCCTAATCCTGCTGGCCACACTAATGCTGATACAAGCCAGGATGCCACTGGCCTTTCATGCCACCTGGGCATCCTGCTGGGTCCTGTTCAGCCAGTTGTCAACCAGTACTGCCAGGTCTCTCTCTACCAGGCCACTCTCCAGCCACGCATCCCCCAGTCTGTAGCAGCAGGATGTTATTTGTAGGTCTGCAGTGACAGGGATATCTGAACGTGCAGTGCAGACCTATTGAAAACAGGAACTTCACAGGGAAAAAAAAAAATCAATCACCTTACCTACCTGTGAGTTATTTTTCTGGAGGGGCGGGGGGGGAGGAATGAAGTTATCTGGGGGAGTTATTATAGCAAGCTCAGAAAATCTTAGTATCTTGAGATAGTCTTCTCAAATCCAATCCTTCATAGTACTGCTTAAACACAAGTGCCTTTTGTAAGCGTAAGAAATTTTTACGGTGTCTGCATAAAGTTCTCTCCTCACACTGGCTCCGCTCCCAGTGTAAATCATCACCACTCTACTTGCTGCCATATCTACTCTCGTCTGGGAGACATAATGTGGAATTTTCCACTACAAGTCCTGTTGCCTTGAGTTCCAGCAATCTGGACCTTGATTCTTAATCCTGGAACTAAATCTTGATTCATGTTCACAGAGCGGCTGAAAGAACAGAGCTGGAGATGGATTTTAAAAGACAGGCAGACTTTTTCACAACAAATGAGGTTGTGTTTTACTGACAGGACAAGACAGAAGGCAATTTCTGCTCCATCATCCCTCTTAACAAGGTGGAGAAAGGACAACAGGCAATAGTTAGGGTTTACTGACTATGTAGAGACAGTGGATTGTGTTTCTACAAGACTGCCAGATCACAGGAACAGCCTTTATATCCAAGGAGTGCCGGGACTTCATGGCTGTGAGGCCTTGCAGGGGGTAAACTGACAGTGACAAGTGAAGCTGCATCCCGCAGCTGTGGGTGCAAAAGGGTACGTAAAGCTGCGCATCAGACCTCAAGCTGGTGGCAGGGTGCCCAGTTTATGCAGCAGAACTACGCTGAATTATGTAGAATGCTGGGAATTTGGCCAGTTTTAGAGGTCAATAGCCTCTGTGCTTAGGAGCGGGTGGAGCTGGGGGACAGGGACTTTATTCAGGAATAACCTCCACATGGCCATGGTGGATGCAGTCACGTGGATCCCCTCAGTCATTCTTGCTCTCGCACTTGCACATGCTCCTCCAGCCACTCCTCTCCCAAAATGGACAGAGAGGTATGGCTGTGACCAAAAGATGGCAGCAAAAGGTACTTATTTGGGATTCCTTGCAACAGCAGCAGCACTGGATCTTAAACCTACATTACCCAGCCACATACTCGCTGCAAGAAGCAGCCAAACAACTTTTCCTCTCAACTGAGTTCAGACAATGTCTGCATCCCTCCTGGTATCTCTCGAGTTGTCCCCATTAGCCTATTGCCATTCATCATCTATTAATACTGACTCGGGCAAGGCAATAAAGAAAGACTCCAGCAACATTGATTTTAGCTGGGCCAGATTCCACTTACCACTCATCAGCAGACTTTATTGCATCCTTTCCCAGAACAGCTAGTAGTCATTTGATTGCATGGCACAGCAGATCTATTACTCATAATGGTTGAGCCTTAAATAAAGCTTTGTAGTCTTGGATAAATGTGAAGAGGATTTGCAAGGTGGTCATGTTAGTCCCTAACAATAACGCTCCCATTCGGGGCTGAACAGGCTAAACTCAACACAAGGGAGCAAGGAAAGGGAGGAAAAGGGAACTATGTTAACTGGCAAAGGACTGAACTGCCCGCACAAGTGTACTCAATGGCCTTTCAGGGTCATTTCAGGAGTTGTCCCACTGCTCCTTCAGAAATATCCCTCACACGTCCCCTGCAGGGGACAATGTCATGCTGATGTCAGCGGTGGGGCATGCAGGGGTTTCTTTTACACTGCAAGGAAAGGGTGTTTATTACTCCTTTTAGCTGACAAAGCAAAGCTAGAGAGACCTCATCAGCCAAGCCTAAAAGCTTCTACCTCCCTTAGGAGTGGTGTCTTATTGACAGGAGGTAACGAGCCTAAGCAGCCCAGAACTCCAGAGAGGAGGAACCACTGTGTTTGACATCTCAGCCTGAACAGTCTCCCCTGACCAGCTTTGATGAGGAGAGGGGCTCCTCTCTCCACCAGCCTTGGTGTAAACTCCCACAATCTGGTATTTCTGTAGGTGTCCCTGTTTAGATTTCCCAGCGCCTTCAAACACATAAAACCCAGGGACAAATTATTAGAAATAATGAAGAAAAATGGAAACAAGTTGGTCAAGTCTGGAGCCCCCAACACAGGAAGGATATGGAACTGTTGGAACATGTCCAGAGGAGAGCCGTGAGGATGAATGGAGGGCTGGAGCACCACTCCTGTGGGGACAGGCTGAGAGAGCTGTTCAGCCTGGAGAAGAGGAGACTCAGGAGAGATCTCAGAATGGCCTTCCAGTACCTGAACGGGGCTACAGGAAAGCTGGGGAGGGGCTGTTTCCAAGGGCTTGTAGTGCTAGGAGCAGGGGGAATGATTTCCAGCTGGAAGAGGGGAGGTTCAGACTGGAAGTCATGAGGAAATTCTTCACAATGAGGGTGCTGAGACACTGGAACAGGCTGCCCATGGTGACTCTGGCTGCCCTCTCCCTGGAAGTGTTGGAAGGCCAGATTGGATGGGGCCTAGAGCACCCTGCTCTAGTGGAGGGTGTCCCAGCTCATGGCAGGGGGGGATGCAACTAGATGATCTTTAAGGTCCCTTCCAAGCTGAACTATGAGTCTATGAATCTATGGATCTATGAAGTCTCTGGGTGATGTGTGTGAGAAGTAAACAGTGTTTTTGAGAAAAGGGAATCAACAGGACAAATAAGTCACCAGGAACCTGAAAGGACATGTTCATTAGACACCTCTCAGGTTCTAAAACAAGTTTTGAATTAACTGAAACTCCCCTTGTGCACACCAAACACATTTTGTCACTGGTTTATCTGTCCCAGACAGCATGAACAGAGGATCCCAAGGTTTTGGGATCTCATAATACACCCAGTTTAACAAAGAGCTCAAGACAGCTCGCTCTCCCTTCAAAGGAGGTGGCTGCCATGAAGCTGATTACAAATAGTCAGAGCACAAAGTGTATGGGACATGACTTCTTTGTTTTGATTCAGTGTAGGACTTACCTCTTTTTAGCCTTTCCATGGCACTTTTGCTCCCAGCGTATGTGGGTCTAATCTCTTTTCCTAATTCTTCTATGATAGCTAGAAGTTCTGCATATTTGCTTTGCGGCACTTGACTGCTGCTTGTACCCTGTAGTTGAAAGTAGATTAAGTTCAGTCCAATGCTGCTAAACCCACAAGAATTAAAACAAACAGCAATTGGGAACTACAGGGAGGACCCAGAACCAGCCCTGGAAGCCACTTCTTAAAAAAAATGAACTTCAAGTTTATTATTTAAACATGATTTTCTTGTTGTGGTTGCTGCTACAGTTGGACACGATGCTACGAGTCCTTCAAAAAGTAGGCTCAAGTGGGAGGATGCAGCTGTAACACCAGGACCTTAGGTGAAACAGAAGTAAAACCAGTCCTGCAAGATCAGCAAACTGGTAACTGCTTATTTAACTCTGTTTCTGCTTTTTCAATGTTTAGGTATGGAGAAGTCAGCTAAGCAGGGAGGGTGAGAAGCAGGTAAAACAAAATTACCCATTCCATAAGGGAAATCCTATTACATTTCATGGGAAGATTCCCAGTAGATTCCAGAAGCAGCCCAGAGGACCATCTGTGACCCGCTTCATGAGGCTGGGTTTTAATTCGACAAAGAAAAATAATACAGAAATACTTGGTTTTTAACTATTTTTACATCTGTTAGAGCCCTTACTATCAGAACATAAGAGACAGTTCCCTGTGACTCAGAGGGAATGGGACTAACAGTTCATTAGCAACCAATCTCACTCAGCACTCTGCTTACTCTAATTTGATCCTGAGACACTCGTGATGAATCAGGCTGCCATTTGGGTTTGATTTCAGATCTTGGTGGGAGGAAGGGACAGAAGAACACCTCAGATTACAGGCCACAAGCACGCTACTATGCGAACGCAGGGTCAGCGATCCGATTAAAGAAGAACAACAAGCAGAGCTGTACCTGCATCCCTTGTGTATAGCCTAGAGATGGGGGTCCGTAGTCATTTATAAGCTGTCTGTATTGTGCAGATGTTGCCATGCTTGTGGAGGGAGAGTGAACACTCCCAGCTGTACAGAGAAAAGAGGGAAAAAAACGACAAAACCCCTGTTATTATCTAAAGATTAATTAGTCTGTTACATTGGGACACATTTTAATCACTTTTTTTCTCTAAAGCTGTGACCCCTCACCTTTGTCTAAGCTCACTAATGACATTTCAGAGTCAATGTGGGAGGAAAATAATGGTTAAATTGATGTTTCTTTCACATTTGCTGGAAAAACAGCACAGCCCGCAACATTATCCGTTGCCTAAAAGCAAAAGAGAGCGCAGCACGACAGGTTGTTCTGCCCAGGCAAACTGTAAATATTAAGGAGCCCTATTTTTGCATCTATACATTCCACACGGATGAGTCTGCCACGCTGGGCTATTTTTACCTTTTCAGTGCAAGTTATCTGAATGTAATTTTGCAACTCAAAGTGTCATCACGTGGTCAGTGCGAGTTACCCTCAGTACTATTTTCAGCCAACTCCAAAACTACTCACAGGAACAGCCAATCGAGGTCTATCGGATCTGCTGCTCGCTGTGTGACATCGGAGGCCAGGAGAACTGCCAAATGTTTTTAGGCAGTCAAATAGTGCTGTGTAAGTAAACCAGGTTGGAAAAGACCTTTGAGATCATCGAGTGAGCAACCTGGTCTAGTGGGGGATGTCCCTGCTCATGGCAGGAAGGTTGGGAGTAGATGATCTTTAAGGTCCCTTCCAACCTGAACCAATCTATGAAGCTATGAGTTCAACTATTATCCCAACTGTCCCAAGCCCTCTGCTAAACCCTGTCCCTAAGCTCCATGTCTCCATGACTTGATAACAGCACTTGAGTTACAGTTAATTTTTCTAAAGTTAAAAACCCTTGTATCCAGATCTCCAGGGTTTTGAGGCAGCCAGGGGTTACAGAAACAATACTCTCAACATCATTATTGACCAACTGCCCTAGAAATTAACAATCCAAGGACCTCTTCCCCCATTACCCTGCAGCGATAGAATCTGGGTTTAAGATTTTTCTCAGGGGCTTAATCACACTGCCCGTTTCACAACGGCACTACAGAGCCTGCTGTTATGGACTGTGGACCAAAGCAGCCTCACAACATTCCACTTGCTCACTCTTGCAGCTGAAGTGCCCCTGCATCCACGAAGCTGCGGTCTTTGCCTGTAGGCACAGACGCAGGCTGCCTGCTGTCTAGAAAAAACCTGCCCCCTTACAAACTCCTTTGCTGAACATTCCCAACTGTCTTTCATTTGAGGAACAGATCTCATTTACCAGCCTTCATTCAAATCTAAATTAAACTGATGCTGAAAGTCACTGGGGCTCAGAACTATGTAAACCTGCAGCTTGTTTTAAAGTTGCAAGTGTTTCATTCATGTGTTCCAATAACTACACAAAGTGAGCCAGCAGTGACACTGGAGAAAGTGCTGCTGAATGTAGCAGAACAGACTCCTGTCCTCAGCTGGGACACTCTATCCACTTCAGCATTAATCCCAGGATTTCACTGTGGTGGTGCCGTCATTCCAAAAAGAAAGCAGGTTCTTAGTTTTGACTAGTTAATCCTAAAACAGCTTGGCCACTGGGTCACCTTAAAACAGCAAAGCTCTTCTTTAACTAAGCTAAATTTTACAGCATCACAATCTGCACTTCCATCGCTGAAGAATAGGAAAACCTGAAAGAACCAAACCACATAGCCCTAGAGTTCAGCCTGCGAAGGAACCACACACTTGTCGCCTGTTCTCACAACTAGTTTTTCACATTACCAGCTCGAAACACATGAGCAGCTGTAAGATTCCTGCACCTACAACTCAGTGAAGATTTCGAGTCCAGCTGACAGAATTTCAACAGTTATCAAACATGACACAACAGCAAAACAAGTTCCTCCAAGGACCTCAACATGCTTCCAAAATATTAATGAGCCCCTTGTGCTGCAAGGTAAGGTGGTTTAATTACCTCAATTAAGCAGAGAAAGTCTTAAGTGATTTTTCCTCACATACAGTAAAACAAAAGACCCATCCTGCAGAGACTTGTTCTTCAACTGTTACCACAAGCACTCAGATACAAAACCTGGGAGCTCCATACTCTGGATGAAGGCAAAGGACTACGATGACCAGATGCAGGAACCCTGCTCTAGCTACAGCCCATGCAAAACAAAACCCCATTTATTGCCACCCTATCAGTTAATGGTAATAGAAGTGCAACTAGTTTAGCAATTGTTCCGGATTCCGTTGACAGAAGCAACAGCAAGCGGCTGGTCTGTAGGAAATAACACAGTAGGTTACGGCGAGATAAGAAACAAACCCCACTCGAGCGCCACGTGCCAAGACAAAACAAGGAATTTAAGGCCTGACCAGGAAAGCCCCACAGATGTGAACGCCAGCCACGTGCAACGTTGAAGCGACCAGGAGTTGGTCTCAGCGTGTGAGCGTGAATCAAGCAGCGACTCCGTCAATGCTGAACGGCAAAACCAAACAAGAACTTTTAGCTGGCAACTGTAAGAACCTGCGGCTGCAGTTGGAGCATCGCTGCCCATTTCAATTAGCAGCCAGATGAGCGGGGCTGCGTCGCTCGAGCGGCCAAGGGTGCTGTATTGTCTACTGTACCCACGACATATGCAGAACTGCGCTGCAGACACTAGAGGCCATCGCTGAGTACGGCGTGCCCTGCCAAATGACAGATCGTGGTAACCATGGTGAGTTTACCCGTTTCTTTGCAGTCTGCATCAAAAATGTAATAAGACATAATGCCATGCGCCGACCACTTTATCAGCAGCAGCAGCAGGCCCAGAGAACAAAGGAAAGGATTTGACTTGGCCACGGTGCCAGCCGCCGTACATCCATGTCAGAAGTTGTGCCAGTCAAACTCAGCTGGAGGGGAGGAAAGGAAGAAAAATCCTTGATTTCACCTCGATTTAAGATGACGCAATCCTGAAAATGAAATTAATTGTGGGGGGTATTAGTATTTCACAGGGTAATGGACCTGGAGCTTTTTGACCTATCGCTCTGGATGTTAATCTCCTGGAGAAGCCCTGGGTCTTGGATGACTATTACTCAATTAACCCAAAATACATCTGCGTGTCTGAACAGCCTGTTTATCTCAGATTAAAACAAAAAAATAATCATCACCAGCTATTACTATGATAGTTAACGAGAAAAATTAGGCCAGGAAGTCCCATAGTCAACACCCAGCCAAAAAAAAAATCAGTGTCACGATGAGGTATTCACTAGAGAGAAAAAAAGAAGGGGGGGAGGTCTAAACTGAGCGTAAACTGACAATGGAAGTCAAGACAGTTCAGAACTGATGGAATGGAAAAGGGAGTGTGCTCAGCGCTGCAGCTAAGTGACACCCTGTATCACATCCCAAATGGCCCTACTCCTCGTCGCTCTTTAAAACCCAAATTAATACCGCACTTTCCTAATTAAATGTGCACAAACCCTTTTCCATGCCCAGTTATTCCTGTGCCAGCAATGCCTTTCATTCCTGTCCTAGGTTAAGGGTTACACAATCTCTGTATTCAAGCAGAAGACTGCCAGAAACACTTTCCCCCACCAAAATACAGAGATTTTCTTGTTAATCAATATTAATCTTTAATTGAAGGGAGAGAGGAGCATCTGACAATAGGGCAAACAGAAAGGGGATTTTTGTGTGACAATCTTTTCCTTCACTCTCTGAGCCCAAATTAACACCTCGGGAGACAAAGGATCTAGAATCAATCTTTGTTTGCCTCAGCTCCCACTGACAGGAATCTTTTCGTTCATTTCCAATAGGTTTGCAGGGATCCCTTCAGCAACTCTGCTATAGTCCCCAAGCCTGAGCAGGGATACCAGTTTGCTGACCTAGGTTTGAATTCTCAATACTATTGCCAGAAAAACTATCGGGAAAAGCAGCTTACTGTGTGCTCTGTGAGGAAGCAGCAGGACAGGAACAGCGGGGTACTCTCCTCAATTCACTCCTAGCAGATGCCATCTACGTAGCCCCACTGCCACCCTGGTTTGCTGTCACCAACAGCAAAGTAAAAGCAGGAATAGTTACTCAACTCACCAAGTCACTTGTGTAGAACTGACTTAGACAAGTCAAGAGCTACCTGTAGCCTGGAGTTTATCGAAGGTACATGGTACAGTCCATAGAATTTCACTGCTTCTCCCTCTTTTTCAAAATCTCTTCAAGATGAGATTGTCCGCAACATAAAGGCTTTTGCCATTTAGATGGCTCATGGTTATCACCTCTGTAGAGAGCCCAGTTACTGCCTCTGCCACACAACCGAAGGACATTCCTCATCTGCTTCAGATGACAGCACTTTGATTCCTGATGGCATGTGGTGTGAGACAACCAGACTGGATTATTTTAACTGAGAGGATGCTTGTCTGCACAAGTAGATCTACTGCACAACCAAGCCACACACTGAAGTCCAAAGCTGCCAACCTGAGGAAAAATCAGACAACTCCCACTTCCCCCCAACCTCCCAATAATGGATTTTCAATTTCATTTCAAATAATGGACCCCGTTCTCATTCGCACAGAACACTCCTTATGGTACTGCCCATGCAAGTTACATTTTCACCCACTTTTCCCCCCCCTTAAACAGTCCTTGTGGTAGAAACAGACCTTTCTTTGAATAAAACTATTTCCTTGCAAAAAAAACCCAACCCAGCGTACACATACTCCTCAAGAACTAGGACTTTCTTCATCGTAACAGCCAGAGGCCTTACTCTTTTGATCTGTCACACTCTGAACCTTTACTCTAGTACTCTCACTTCATCTTTCCATGTGGACAACGGTCATGTTTTATGGTTCCTCTTACTGACCCTCCACCTTTTTTTCTTGTGTTAAATCAAAAAACAAGACAGTCACTTGGATTCTTCTCTTTTAGCCTAAGAAACAAGCCATTTCCATACTAGCGAGGTATTTGGCTCAAGATAAGGATCAGAAGAGGAAAGTGTTTGGTCCACATTCACCATGTGTGGTTTTGGTGAGAGGGTATGACTTAAGATCAGATCTGTCTGGCTTCCCAGACTGTATCAAGGGTCTGGTTCAAAGCTGGTTCCAGTCTTTGGTTTGGACCATGAGTTCCCATTAAAAGGGATAAAGGGATGGAGCATCAGCATTGGATAGGGGAGCAGAGCTTCTACTTTACTTCTGTCCACAAAGAACCAAGTTCACATGAAACAAAAACGCTCTGCAACTCAACTAACGTGTGATGGGTGGGGACGACAAGGAGATTTACTGACTGCAAAAACCATACCAGTGCTCTGAAGCTAAACGAGCAGGTAGCCAAAGCCAAAAATACCAGCTCTCTAAACGTCCAAACAAGTCCACTTGAAAACGGCAAGTTCAGAAACAAGTTTGGCCTGTTTCTCTTCCAGATCCTTTTTAACCTCACATGGACTTCAAGAGACTAGGAACCCCCAAAATTCAGTTTGGCTCACAGCAGGGAGTTTACTTCCCAGAAATGAACCCCCTCTGCTATAGCATGAGCACTTTCCTCTCCACTCTGCCCACAAGCGGTATTCTTCCCAGTAATCCCACTACAAAACCAACCTCTCAACATGGACAACAATAGCAAACATAAGCTGCCCCTGTAAGGGTGACAAACAAGCCGTTTGCTCTGGTAAGTCTGCACTGCAATCTCAGGCGTGTAAGGAAGGGCTTAGTGTGCCTGGTTATCGTTTCTCAGGACTAAATGAAATCAGTCTCTCCAGCCGCAAGCTACAGCCCCAGTTAGGGAAATGCATTTGGTTTCAGCTCTCAGTGGGAATCTGCACACTTCACCAAGAAACTCTGTGTTGCTGCGAGGTGTGGCAGGTGCACCCACAGCCCCGCCGGTCCTCAGCCACAACGGTACCTGTCGTACAGGTCCCCACTTGTTCATGCAGAGCTAAGACCCAGCTCCTTCCCTTGTCACAGTCTGCTGGAACTTGTTTTTCAGATCCTATAAACAACAGGTTTAAACCCTTCTTACAGGAAGAGGGTTTAGAAACCTGACGTATCTGCAAGAATTAGAATAAAATCAAAGGAAGATCCCAAGCTGTTTCTGCTGGCTCTGTGCCTCAGAACTGGTTCTCTCTGACCTGTGCATACTTAGAGCCAAGCAGGAATACTGGTGAATATCTACAGACCCATGGAAACAAGGCGGGAGACAAACTACAGCCCAGTTCGCAGCTGGTGTATATCTTCCTGGATCCACTGATGTCCATGGAGATACTACTTCATCCCAGCTCAGCAGCTGGCCCTCTGACACAGGAACAGAGTTAAACAACACTAAACACGGTATAGATGAGCAGGAAAGTACTCTGCAGGATTCAGTATGGTAAGCAAGAGAACAGACTCACAACCTGGGGAGCTAAAAGCAAGGGCCAGATTCCCAGGGCACAGCCTCGCCAGGTGACCGGTAACTGCGACAAAACACTGCAAGGTGGGCCACAGGCACCCTGAGGCAAGTGTCACCAATAACCTGGGCAACAGGAAATAGGCACAGGTACCAAATTCTGCTGTGACAACACATCCTCCTTCCCTCAGCCTGGTGCAAGGCAGAAGAGTCAGCACCCGGATGCTTCCAGCATCCTGAGTCACTTGTGGAGCAGCTGCATCACCACAGTCAGCCCCACATCTGCCAACAACCCACAGAACTTTCATCCCCATAGTTCCCCCCTTCTTCTGCCAAACACCTCCTCTCCCTCAGGACTTCAGGGTTCTGAGTCCCAAACATGCTCTCATGCAAGATCAGAATACAGTCACCCACCACCCACAACGACTTCATCCCACTGACCCCCTAACACTGAGCATGGTTGAAATACGATTTTAGAGCAGCTGCTCCCAGCCTAAACTTCACAGGAGTTTGCTCTGCAGCAGGGAAGCAGCTCCAGAGCCGAGTCAACACTGCCTTTCCGAACACTCCTGCACCAGAAGCCCTGCACTGCAGGAAAGCAGCATTACCTCCCAGAGGAAAATCCCTGTGAGATCCACAGCTGGCCAGAGCCCTCCGTCGGCTGAGACCAAAATATTCAGCATTCATACAGAGAGGCTTCTGCAGGGCTGATTTCAAGCCAAAAGAGACAGATTTCCTGTTTTCCTCTCCTCTGCAGGACGGGGCGAGTGGGGGGTCCTTCACTCCAGGTTTGGAAGCAAACCTAGGGATTTATCCTCCTGGTCAGGGTATTTAATTAACGCACAATAGAGCGGCAATCTCTTACAAGTCAGAATTAAGCTCCAGGAAGGAGGGGGGCCATTTGCAGTCATATCACTCCGAACGCGATATGTGCAACTGCAAGGACTGCTTTGTCTAACTCCCTTGGCCTTAGGCCACGGTGCTGGCAATACCACTAGCTAGAGGAAGAGCTGGTGCGTGAGGATAATGGCAGAAGACAGAGAGGGAAGCGAGAGCCCATTTTGGATTCAGAGGACGTTCTTTCATTGAAAAGATTCCGGGGGTGTTGAGGATGATCCGAACTCAGGAGAGAGGACAACTTAGACATGAATAGTTCCAGCATGACAGCAAACTGCTGCTGCTAACTTGCTGNACTTCACCGCTCGGCTTGTATTGTAAGCACTATGTTTGAGCCGGGATTCTGCAGAGCAAAGCAGTGCAGGCAGCCTCGGATCCCCCCCACAGCATGACCTAATCCCCACCCCTCACCCACCATCGCAAAATACCACCTTTGTTTTCCCTGCAATTTTACGGCTGTTCCGGAGAGCAAGGCACAGGTTCTCGTGGGAGCCAACAAGAGAACGGTTTCCCTTGCTGGGCTTTGTTTTATTTCTTTCTATTTCTCCCCCCCTCCCGGTGACACTTCTGCGTTTTGTCAAAAATCAAATCCTTGGCACATCCCCAGCTTCTAGACCCCTCTGCAGAGCAGCGATCGGCCCCACGGTGCTCCCCCCACACGCAACCCAGGCACACCGAGCTCTGCTCCGCGCAGCATCCAACTGTCTGAGGCACAGGGACCGCGGTTCATCCGCCGGCTAGTGACGATTCCTCGCAGGGAAATAAAATCACCGCTCTCCTGGTACAGCTAGAACTGAGGTGGCATCTTGTCGATCCCTTTCGTTCATCCATCACCCAGGATTACAGCCACCAACGGAGCTGTGAATAAAAAAATCACCCAGGCAGGTCTCCCTCCCTCCTAAACCCAACTGCAAAACTTTCCCTTCTTCAAAAAAAAAAGAATACCTAAAATATTTTAAGATTTAAAAAATTCGGGTCGATTTCTGACTGCAGAGGGTCTGACGCCAACCCTGCGGGCTAGGGCTGCGGGGAACGGAGAGGGGGGATGAAGTCAGAACCAACTTCTCCATTTTGGTTCTGTTTAATCACAGCCGGAGCGCAGAGACGAGCGAGATCCCCTCTGAAGATCCCGCAGCAGGGCAACTGATGCGGCTTTGTTCATCCCGCACAGTCCCGCACCCGACAACCACTTTAGGGCAAGAGCAAGTTCTTTAGAAATTAGAGGGGAATAAA
>VZRI01009676.1:301560-345829 GCA_013397515.1 Upupa epops
ATCCCCTCCCAGACAATGGAGCTCCCCTCAGGGCCGCCGCCGCCGCCGCCACAGGAGCCGGGCGGGGAGAGAGGGAGGGGGCAGACGGGAGGGGGCTGGTTGGATTTCATTAACTTGGCAAAGTTTGGGCACAACTTCGCCTTTCAAGCGGCTCTGCCCGGGCCCGAGGCAGGGGACGGTGCGGGGGGCGTCCCGGCCCCGGCAGCCCCCGATGGACCGGGAAGCGAGGGGAGATGGGTTCGTCCCTCAGGGTGATCCAAGCGCCTCACCCCCTCCCATCACACGGATCGTTTACCGAGCATTTATTGATTCCACGATGCTAATTTTGATGAAAAATACCTGTTGATGATTTTAGAATAAAAGATTTGAGGGGTTTTTTCCCTTTTCATTTCTTTCTTCCAATCACTGTTTCTCCCTGCTTGCAGGTTACTGTCGATTCCGAGGGGTTAACAAATACATACGAATCTCGCTGATAATTGACTCATTTTCTGCCTAGAAGCAGCAGTAAAACCACCCCACACACACTAAATTACCGAAATGTTGAGGTTATGAAGCTTTCCAGCCTGTTTCTGCCACTCCAGAACTCAGCTTCCTCACTGTAAGATACTCAGGTTTATTCCTCGTGTCAGGTAATCTCGAGTGCACCTCTAGAATAATTAAATTACTCCAGTTTGTACCAGTAAAACCACCTGAGACCTGGACAGCCTGCCCATTGATACAGCCTGTGACCCACATTCACCTGGCCAGAAGCCCCTCTGAGATAGGTGAGGTGATTAGTAGCTTTCTCAGACACATTCATTAATGTCTGTGCAAGGCAGTACCCTGCTCTTAGTGCTCCTCACCAGCAGCCCCATCCTGCTCTGGAGAACTGGGAGGCAAATTCCCTTGAAGCAACACTCACTCAGGCCCATCGTATTTCCCACCATAGAGGCAGGTACTGACTCCATCACGGAGACATGGAAACAGTCACGGATGATGAGATGATTTCCTCCATATAAAGAAGAACTGAGGCAGAGTGGGAGAGGCGAAGCTGCCTTCGAACCCTGCCAGCTCATGCCCCTAGTGACTCCACACTGCAAAAAAGAACCATCTGAATATTCTAACTGGTACCAGATGAACTACGTGGTCTAGTTACGGGGTTTTATTTTGTCTCCAGTCCAAGTGAGCGACTCCAGCTGTCATGGCTAAGCCCAGTGTGGCACAGACCATCCTTAAAACAACTGACCCATGCTCTGCTGTTAGAGAAGGGACCTGTGAGCCCCAGGGACAGAATTACACGCTCAGTGACAATATCCTCATACTGATGCTTGGCGATTTAACTGTGTCATTCTTCTTCGAGTCCTGAAAGATCCCTCTAGTAAATCCTCGCATCCACCACTGGCTGAATGAGAACTTCGCATCCCTGAAGCTTCTTGTCCGGATTTGTAAATAACTGCTCTTCCCTGGATCCCAGAAAGGGCAGAGAAGTCCTGCAGGCGCAGGACATGCTGCTCTGGGATTTTCCACTGCTATGCGGTTGTTTACAGTCACACCAAGCGAGTGAGAAATGGGAGTGTTCCGAGCTTGCCGTGTTTTTCACGGCTTTACACCAACTTTACAGAACTGTGCTGGGAGCGACACTGTGAAGAACAAGATCCCCTGTGTTTTGCTTGGAGTTTCATAACAACAGCTTCAAAACGTATGGTGCTGCAGGAGAGAGTTGGGGGATGAGGAAAAGACCCTGTAGAAATTGGCCTTCCTTCAACGCACGGCACTGCGAGTTTTGGGACAAACTGTGAGGATGAGGCTTGATGAGACAGTGGAGTTTGTAGGGGCAGATGGTTTATCCTGTAAGTGGGATCCAAGCAGCACCACATCTCTGCATTTAATGTTCGCTCTGCAGCTCTCTGGGCACAGGCAGCGGTGGTGGGACACGGCCCTGGTGTGTGACCACCTGACTGTGAAGCCTCAACCAGGTCACTAGCTGCCTTTTGGGTTCTTTTGCTCTGAGGCTGGGTTGAGGAGGAAGCGCCTGCAAGTTCTTCCTACCAGCCGTGTGTGCTGTGGATTCTCTTCAGTTGTTTAGAACCAGTTGTTCAGTTCTTCAGGTGTGGCCATGAGAACAAAACCACCATCGTTGTGGGGCCCAGGGCTGATGGTTGAGCAGGGTGACCACAGGTTTGAGCTTGCTCAGAGGGGCTGCCTACAGTTCCAATTCAGAGCACCGTGCTGCAGGCTGTTAGCCACAGGCTGCAGGTCCCTGCTCGGCAGACTGTTCACTGGCAGTAGAAGCAGCTCTTCATCACCGAGTGGCCAAGCCATAGAGCAGGAAACACAGCAGAGCTGCTTTGTCACACAGGACGTTTTGAAGCCTTCTCCATGCTAAGAGGTAACTGAACAGTGAATGTGTTTTTCAGCAAGGGAGGATGGACTGGAAGATGTTCCTATCTGTTCTGTGATTCCAAGTACACACATGTTTTCTAGGTACAGCCCCCTCTTCTCAGTCCTGTGAGACCTGCAGTGTCCACGCTGTCACCCTCCTCTTTTTCTTTTCCTTGTATTTTCTCTGATCCCTCTTCTGCTTTGACTTACTCACCTCTGCTCCTCCCAAACCACAAGGAATACACAGCAGCCAGTGTTTCCACAGACTAAGCCTTCCAGCCCCTGCTCCGCCAAGCTCTGAGTGATCTCCAGGAGGTTTTCCTGTCTCAAAGCTCTGCAAGGCAGGACACCGTATCCCTCAGCCAAGGTGGAGGGGACACATATGCAGAGTGTGATGTTAGAAAGTGCTGGCAGCTGGGTGCCAGGGCTGTGGAGCCAGAGAGCATGGGTCATGCTTTAAGATAAAATTGTTCCTTTTTATCTGGGGAAAAAAAGTGAAGATAGCTGGCAGTGTCTGCAGAGCTGTGCTGTGACGCTCTTGGAGTCCTGTGAAGGAAGAGTGAGTGCAAACTAGGCTTGTTCCTTATCACCTTGGATTAAATCAGCACTGAAAAGAATTAGAGGTGGCACAGCAAGACCTTGTCTTTTCCTGGTGTGTGTCTGACGAGGGTAAAACATTACATCTGCCCATTAACTTCAGCATAATTCACTGTCAGAGAATCACAGAAACCTCATGGCTGCAAAGGATCTCCAGGATTATCAAGTCCAGCCCTCATCCCAACATCTCCCCAACCCCTAGACCATGGCCTCATTTGCTCTAGCTCCTCGTTTTTTAAGCACCTCCAGGGATGGAGACTCCACCACCTCTCTGGGCAGCCTGTTCCAGTGCCCGACCACTCTGTCAGGAAAGAACTTCTTCCTAAGATCCAACCTAAACCTCCCCTGACGCAGCTTGAGGCCATTTCCCCTCATCCTATCAGTAATAATTTGTGAGAGGAGACCAGAAGCCTCACTACAACCTCCTTTGAGGTAGCTGTAGAGAGCAATAATGTCTCCACTCGGCCTCCTCTAGACTAAGCAACCCCAGTTCCCTCAGCCACTCCTCACAGGGCCTGTTTGCCAGCCCTCTCCTCAGCCCCATTGCTCTTCTCTGGCCCCACTCCAGCCTCTCAATGTCCTTCTGATACTGTGGCACTATACCCAATATTCAAGTGCGGTCTCATGAGTGCAAAGTACAGAGGCACCATCACCTCCCTGCTCCTGCTGATGACACTGGTCCTGATCCCAGTCAGGATGATGTTGGCCTTCTTGGCCACCTGGGCACCCTGCTGGCTCCTGTTCAGCCAGCTGTCAACCAGCACTCCCAGGTCCTTGTCCTCAGGTTTCATGACCTGAGCGATGTGGGGATGTCCTGACCAACCTTTCCCCACCACAGAGACCTGTGTAGCAGCAAGGGGACAGAGATGAGAAGGCTGTTCCTTTTCCTGGAGGGAGCCTATATTCAAATACCCCACATTTCCAGGGGTCCAGCATCCAAATAATCACAGAGGCACCTGGAAGTTTCCACTCCCTGATCTCCAGACTGCTCTCTTGTGCTAAAACTCAGATGCAAAGCACAGCGAGAAGTCTCCAATAGGCTTTCAAATCCCGAGTGAAGCATCCTGACATCTCTGAAGAGCTTGAGAGGTGAAGGAAAGCATCAGCTCCAACACCCAGCATTTTAAAAGATACTTCACAGAACTGATCATCTCACTGGGATGATAATGAGCCAGCGCAGCACAGAACGTGTCCTTCCCCAGACCCTGCTCCAAGGGCCCCTCGCTGGCTTCTGGAGCTGTCTGGGACGCTGGCACCGAGGAAAAACTGTTCATTTTATCCTTTCTGGCACTGTTGTCATTCCCTTCTTATCGCCCCGCTACAGCTCCTTGTGTTTCTGTCTCTCTTCCCAACAACAGCTTCCTGCTGATGGCACAAGGTTTCCCTCCTGCTCTCTTTGTTCCCGAGATAAAGCCGATAGCCCTTGGTGTCCTTCCACTGCAATCTGCTTCTGTGCTGCTGTTCGCTGCCTACTGCCCTTCCTAGCCAAAACACTCGGGGAACACCCAATCCTGAATGCAGACAGATTCCTCAGCTCTACCCCGTTGTCTTTCACACCAACAAACACCCCTGGGTGCTCCGGATTGATCCTCCCACCCTGGGAAACAGCCCTCAGAGACCCTCTGCATGGAGGGCAGTGGCACAGACTGCCAAGGCCAGTGGAGCTGTGGCTACAGCCATGAGAAAATCCTCTCCCAGTGCCCGACCCACACGAGCAGATGGGTTCACAGCCATTTCAGATGGAGGTTTGGATGTCTGTTCCGAACAGCCTCTCCCCTTCTGTCCTTCCAGACAAACTTCTTTTCCCCAGCCTTGCCCTGCTCCCCACTTGGAGATGGTTCCTCCCAGGCCAGATGCCGGATTATCTGGAGCGACTTTCCCTCCCAGCCTTGTTTTCCTCCTACTCCTGAGCCCTTTGTCTGGCTGCCAAGTGGAACAGCCCTGCCAGGCAGACAGCTGCTTAGCATCGCCGCGCCGGTGCTGCCCTATGGGCTGGGGAGCCAGTTTCAGGCTCCTTCCATCTTCGAGGGGGACGTTCTGCCTCGGAGATGGAGTCTACCAGAAGGAGAAAAAGCAAACAGCACCTGTAAAGCTCTCGGAAGGGGTTGGAAACGTTTGTGATAAGAGGCCTTATTGCTCCTCTGGGTTTACCTTTGCGTACTGCACGAGTAGCGAGCCTGCTCGCTCCTGCTCAGGCTGGAGGCCTCCCTGGAGGACCACAGAGCTGGAATGAGAAGTTTCCAAACCCTCAGCCACAAAAGCACAGCCCTGGAATCTCTCTAATGAGAGTTTTCCTCTTTGCAGTTTGCCAGACAAACAAGCACCAGGCACCAATATCAAAACCAGCCCGGATTCCAGTGGAAACCGGCAAAGAAAGTGAGAGCAGAAGGGAAACGGCTTCACTTCGCTTGCTAAGAACTGGTGAATAAAGCTGCTGAGCCCCATCAGGACTCTTCTCCCTGCCCAGTGAGCAAGGGCTGCCTGGCCAGGGTCTCAGGCCAATCTCAGGCCAAGGGGCAACTCCTGCCTTGCTGTTGCTCACAGGGACGGATGATCACATTATCCCCACGGAACAGGGCTTCCCTCCTTCATCTTTCCAGACAAACAAGCACTCCACCCTGCCTGAGTCCTTCCTTCTGCCTGGAAGGACTCTCCCTGTTGGCCCTGCGGGCCGGACTCTTGTTACCTCCCACTCGTGAGCCCTTGAAGGTTGTGCCAAGGAGGGCGGCTTGGCCCAGGGTGCGGTGAGCTGGCACCGCTGGGCAGCCTCTGCCTCCCGCCTGTGCGGCTGCAAGGAGCACCCCACCCTTTGGCTAGGGCACAGGAGCGCCCAGACTTGCTTTCATCCCAGCTCTGTCTGGGAAAGCTCCTGAACCTGCTCTGTGCCCTGGAGCGGAGGAATCCACAGGGAAGTAGAGTGTCAGACACCCAAAGGTGCCTATCAGGTTGTGTCCTGTGAAATGAGTGTCTATGTGACACCTGCAGCGGCTGCAGAACCCAGCTACAGTCTGGGGACAAAGACTGGGGTTAAACCTCACAGAAAGCCCTCTAAGCACAAACCCAGTGTCACCAGACCAGTGACGGGACTGGCACAAACTCCTCCATCACTCATTGCGACACCCACTGTGAAGCTGACCAGAGCATCCCTGAGTGTTTTGTTACTGGTCATCTGAGTAAAGGAAGTGGAGGAGAGTGTGGAAGCGAATGCCAGGGCTGGAAAATGGAAATGACTGTGAGGAAAGGAATGTGGAGCTTCACAACAACTCAGGGAGGAGAAGGGCACAGAGAACAGAAGAGAGACAGAGAGAAGGAAGAAGAAGGAAGAACAGGGGGCAAAATGCAGCAACACAGCGATGGGGCAGAGTTGTCACAGGTGGCTCCTTGGTCTGTGGTCAGGGGCTGTTCAGTGCTTGGCTGACACTGCCAGGCACAGCCCTTCCTTCCTTCACCCAGGCCAGAGCCTCAGAAGCAGTTTTTGCCAGGCTGAGTCCAGCACAGGGGCTGAGCTTCTGCCCCAGGACACCACCTGATGCAGCAGTAAGAGCCCTGAAGACACCTCTTGCTAAACTGCTGCCAGTGTACAAGGTTCACTGGTGTCAAAGGCTCTGTGCCCAGCCCAGTGGAGATCACCTTGCCAGGGGCTGGATTTGTCTCTCCTGGTAGAGGCAGTGGGACAGGGTGATGCTCACAGCATTAGAGCAGCCAAAAAAAACCCAAACTCTGCCTAAATATCTGCCTGAAGAGCAACAGCAGCAGCAGCCTGGTGCCCTGTGATGCTGCCTGCGAAGCCTTTCATCACCCCCTACAAAAGCAAAGAGGGGAAACTGCTGAGTCTCTCCGGAGTAGAAGCACTCTGGGTTTTCCTTACAGAGCCAGTGGGCAGCCAGCCGCCTCAACAGCCACTGCACTGGCCCCACTGGGGTGTCTCTGTGTGCACAGAGAAAGGGAGGGACGATGCCGGATGGGAAGGATTTACTGCCCTGGCAGACCTCGTCACAGGAGACTGCGCCGTCTGTAATTTAAACAGTGCAGCCTGGGGATGAGACCTGCCAGCGATCCAACACAGCGTGGCTGAGGCACAGCCCGAGGCAGAGCCCCCGAGGTCCTGATGGGTTGGTCCACCTGCCCAAAAGGCTTTCAGGAGCGCACAGCAGGCCATGGCATCCTTGTGGGGCTGTGACACTCTATTCTGTCACTGGAGAAGGGAGGAACCACCAGTGTTTTGTTCGAGTTCACTCTGGGAAGAAGCACTAAAGGGCTCAGCAGCCTGAACTGGGAAGCCCCTCACAAAATCAGGCAGGAGCTGTTGTTACGGAAGTCCCAATCCCAAGCACTTCCCCCTCCCAAAGCTCGGTTCTGCTCAGAGAGGGTGACGCTGGGGACCATTTGCAGAGAGAGCTCTTTGCTGTTCCACTGCTCACACCTTTTATTCACTCCAAGTAGCTTCAGGGAAGATACCAGCCAGGAGTAATTAAATCACTTGCACCCTGGTTTATGCTTTACCTTAGTCACGCTGGCTAAGCCGGAGCCGATCTCGTTTCATGCCCTGTAACTCATTGTATGTTTAGCAGGCAGAGCCAATTCTTCCACCTTAGAAACGGGGAGGAAAGGAGAAAGCAGACCTGAGCTTCCAAAGGTAGAAGCCATCAGCTCGCGAGCTGCCTCGCTGGCGGTTTTGAGGTGTTTTATTTACATAGTGGAAAGCAGCCAAGCAAAACCTCTCCTAAGATGTTTCTCCCTTACTCGCAGAACAGAGTCTGCTGCTTTATGAAAATGAATAATTAAACCCTGAGGTTTGGGCATCGCTGCTTTCCCAAGTTTGGGGAAAATGAGACTAAAAGTCACTATCAATTGATTTACAAAAGCGAGATGAGTCTGTTTAGCCCAGACTAACTCTCTGGGTAAAGGCAGGTTGTCTGCACTCCGTGCATCAAGTATGAGGCAGCGGATCCTTTCCCATCTTGATCCAGCTTTTATAAACCCTCCTCTCCTTTTTTAAGATCCTTACAAACGACATTTGGGGAATGCAGGGCGTCTGCTCTTCCCTACCACTAAAACCAGTTTAATTAACCAGCGAAACATATCAGGGGAAGTGCCAGGAAGTCCAGTGGATCGAAAGAAGAGACATTTGGATTATTCCAGCATGACTTCTGCTAGGCTCATGGACCCTAAAATGGAGTAATGGAGTGACGGTGAATACGGGTAACGGGTGCAGAAGTGCTGCTGAGAGCCGGTCCAGTATAAACAACCCGGGTGGAGAAGCTCCACGAGAGAAAATGAAGAGGGAAAAGCCACCCTGTGAAGTAGTCACCGCTTGATTTAACCGTTTTTAACACACACAGATCGTTAGGGGTTGGAAGGGACCTCTAGAGGTCATCGAGTCCAAACACCATGCTCGAGCAGGACACAGAATCTAGGGCAGGTCACAGAGGAAGGCGTGCAGAGGGTTTTTGAAAGTCTCCAGCTGAGGAGACTCCACAACCTCCCTGGGCAACCCCTTCCAGTGCTCTGTGACCCTTACAGAGATTTTATTAAAAACAAGAACTCAGTACAGAAGTCATCTCGTTGCAGCTTGTCATTCTTGTGGGTGTAAATCTTACCGCTGCAATGTTTTATCGCTGGGCACTCCGAGTTCTGCTGCTTTGTCCAAGGGCAGCTGGCGTGCACCGGTATTGTCTGCTCACGCCGCGCCCGAGGAGAAAGCCTGTGCGGTTGGCAGAGGTTTCCCATTAGGGCGTGCGGTTAAAAGGACACGAACAATTCATCTGAAGTGTTCCATGACTTTGGAATTCCGTCACGTTGGACTTTTAAAGGTGTAGACTGAGCTGGCACCAACAGCAGAGTCCTGCTTGAAATACAGCGTAGCCTTTGTGCAGAGGTAGTGTCGCAGCAGAAGCGGCTGCTGGGGTGAGGTACAGCCCCTGCTGTGGGATCCCTGGAAGGTGCTGAGGCTGTGAACACCCACCCCAAACAAAATTCAGCAGGCTGGGGGACTCTATGTCAGCAACTGAACGATAAATCCAGTGACTTGGCAAACACAAACGCTGTTATCATAGAATTATAGATTTGTTCAGGTTGGAAAAGACCTTTAAGATCATCGAATCCAACCGTTAACCCAGCTGTCCCAAGGCCACCGCTAAACCTTGTCCCTAAGCTCCAGATCTCCATGACTTTGAAGCACGCCCAGGGGTGGTGATTCAACCTCCGCCCTGGGCAGCCTGTTCCAAGGCCGGACGACCCTTTCCATGAAGCAGCTATGCACCTGCAATAAACCCGGGGGTTTACTGGTCATCTTCTCCACATCCAAAAGTAGAGACCTTTATCCATACGTGATCAGGAACAGTCGCAGCAAGGTCTCTCTACCCTTCCCAGTGCACATCAAGCACAGGGAAACCGCTTCTGCAGGTGATCCATCGCACCTGAAGCCCAACCAAGATCAGGAGCTTACAGGACTAAGATCAGACTTACAGAATAAAACCTAACGAGTGGATTCAGGGATTTCAGCACCGCAGGACTTTTATAAACAGAACTCACTGCTTACAGCCTAACCTGCTTCTGGTCTGGTTACGCTGCCTGCTTAGGTGCACCAGATCCATCACCTGCAGCCCAACCCCTCTGCACAGAGCTGTCTGCTAGAAAGAATCAGCAGCAGCCTTTACCTGTGGAGTGTGGGGTTTGGCAAAAGCCTGCAGCTCCCCACACAGCAGGCAGAAAATTCCTTACGTGAGTTTTGGCCTCAGTTGAAACCTGTCTGGTTCCCACTCTTGAATCTTATTACTGCCTCCAGCTTCATTCATTCAAACATTATTCCGGACCAATTAAGCAACAGCAAAGCCCATCAAATCAATCAAGTTCTTGCTGGGTTTTTACTTCGTGCTCTCTCTAGCAGAAGTGTTTAGAGCCACCTGTCCTCAGCTGCTGTAACCGTGACTCAGAAACACCGGGACTTCCAGTCTTCTTTTCGCTCATTCACATTTTTTCCTCCTTGAGAGTTGTTGCTTTTCAAGCTCAATGTAAGGCTGACGCTGCTGAAGCATCAGCCCTCAAGGTTTCTCACGTCTCGCTCTGCACTCGGGCACGTTTGTGGTTGAATTACTTCGTTCTTCCTGCTAACTTCGTCAGTCTTTACCCCGGGAGCCTGTGACAGGGAACTGCTCACTGTCGCTGCCCGGACATGACAAAACCACCTTCGTTATTTCCCCCCGCTCACTGTTAAAGCTTGTATTGACCACAGAGACTAAGAGGTATTTTGATGCTGCTCGCAGCTGGACGCTTCTTGTGGAGACTCTGATCAAGGGGCCTTGGAAATCACTCAAGTCAGGAGACAACTCCATGGGCCCAGTCCCTCCCAGCAGGAGAGGAAAGGCAAAACCTGTGGAAGCTTAAGGGCCAGGTGAGAGAAAGAGAAGGGATTTCTCATTACTAACAGAGCTGGAAATAAACCCCTGCATCCACAGCAAGGAAATCCCATTATCCCCACTTTGCATGTTACAGGAAGTGCCAAACTTTCCCAGGAAATACTTGGAGCTGCCTTTCCAGAGCACTTTTTATCACCATTGACATCTAATGTGAGTGTAGCCAAAGCACTCTGAGGTGTTTGGACAGCGAGTTGGTCCTGTGGCTGATGCATTTCATTCTGCAACTTGTAGCTCACTGAAGATACTCAGTGGGAGACACTGGAGATGTTTCTGGGATCAAAGCTCCAGATTTGAGGTGCTAAAACAAGAGATTAAAGGAAAGACTAAACGACACGGAAATCCACACAATCACTGAGGCTGGAAAAGCCCTCTGAGCTCATCCAGCCCATGACCTGACATCACCACATCACCCAGACCAGAGCACTAAGGGCCACAGTCTGGCCAGTCTGTCCTTCAACACCTCTGGGGATGGAGACTTCACCACCTGCCCAGGAAGTCTACTCCAACGTCTAACCACTCTTCCCATGCAGAAAGCCTTCCTAACATCCAAGCCAAGCCTCCCTGGCAGCTTCGGGTCCTGCCCTCTCATCCTATCACTGAGCTTGACCCCCAGCTGTCTACAACTTCCCTTCAGGGGGTTATAGAGCATGATAAAGTCCCCCGACCTTGATTTACTTTCCTCTGATACCGGGAGGGTAGGAAGGGAATAGAATTGGTCGCTGGAAGAGGCAGGGAACCCATTTCTCACAGAAAAACCCTAGAACTGTAAAACAGAACCACAGAGTATCGAGAGGATCGTGGACGACAGATAATAGAGTGTTTTGGGGCGAGAAGAATAAGGCTGATGACATCGAACATCTGCAATGCACACACACACATCCCTCAAAAGGTTTATATACACTCTCTATATTTCAAAGTACATACAAACTGCCTGCGTGGCAGGTTGATAAGGATCAGAATACATCTTGGGAAGGTCACGGGGTGAAGGGGAAGCCCCCCAAAGGAAACCAAGAGTTATTTACATTCAATAGTTGAGTAACCTTTAACATCTCTATATACATACAGACTCGTTCTATTTATGTACAGACTGCGATGGGACCCGGACGAAGCTTATCCCAAACATCAAAGGGAAACACAAAACCCTCTCGGTAATTCGCTTGACAAATGGTTACAGGTTGCAGGGCTTTCTGCAATGACAGAGAAATCACTACACGCTCACAACTACCAGCTCGGGGAACTTCAAGTCCTTGCTAGAGGGGAGCGTTCCCAACAGATCGTACAGGAAATGGAGCCAAAGAATGGAGGACGTGCCACACGGAGGGAGAGTTTGGGGGGTTCCAATTGCTTTCACCAAGCCAGCCTTTTCTGAAGTGTGAGACTAGCCAACGAGTCAAAATTTAGTCACTGGCGAGGGACAACTTAATACGAGAACTCCCCAAGTTTTATCCTTCAAATTTCCCAAGTGGGCTTAAATCTCGTACCTTCCTCTTCTCCAGCATGCTTCCACGTCTCACATCTCTGCCCCGGCAATCACACCCCCATCCTTCATAAATTTTAAATCCAGTTCGAACGGTGATTCACGCAAAGAGCAGATCAATGCCCCACAAGGAAGAAGAGCACAGAGGCTGAGCCTGGTAATTCATCTGACGAAAAGGATGGGCTCTCCTTTTTCCTTCCTGTGAGGATGTTTGTCTTACGGGCAGTGCTGCTACAAGATACCGCAGAGCCATTCCTGATCCCATCCACAGAGTTATTTATACTCCCCGTCTCCCCCAAGCTTTATCAGCAGCTCATGCAAAGAACAAGCTACCACCGACAAACCACACCCCAACCACCCAGCGAGAAGTTGAGAAAAACATTTGAGTAGCTTGAAGGCTGATTTTCTCCCCAGTTAATCTTGAAGTTATTACAGAGCTGGGGATGCAGATGTTAGTAACTGCCAGATAAAGCCAAGGCATCGACGGTGGCAAGAAGCTGCGAGCAGGCAGAGGGGGGCAGAACAGGGAGGAGAGTTCTGAAATGAGAAGTTATCACAAACCTTTTAAGCAGCGTTACGGTTTTTCCTTCCAGGGACAAAAGCACACAGGAAGTCTAAGAGGGGGCTATGAACACTCAAAATACAGTAGCGTGGGTTGGTTCTCAGCACAGAGAGCTTATCCCATTTGGTACTGGATCACCCTAACCCCCACAGGTCACGCAACAGGCTGAGGAGAGCACTTCGGGCCAAGGTGCATTTTGCATTTCAATGACTTTTTAAAATAATTAAAAGCACTGTTTGTGAACCTACCCTTTCTGGAACCATCTTACAGAGGATGAAGAGCTAAAACACCACTTTGCCATCTCAGATGGTACAAGTTTCTACTCCAAATAATAACAATAATCACAAAAGCCAGCAGAGTCCACACACAGCTTGCTGTTTCGAGCTGTCTGGTTCCCTATCTGCTGCAACAGTCATCTGCCAGCATCTCAAAACCCCACTACTTCTGAAAAGGATGCCAGATACAGCCAAGGGAAGGTATAAAACACACAAACATCCTCCCCCACACCCTGTCTGCAGTTTATTAGGAGATATTCAGCTCCTACTGCCACCACAGCACTCAGGCAAGGTTTCCCTTAATACCAGAGGTTAGAATGCCCCACGCACCTACCACCTGCTTTCAGAGTACTTTACAGCGATGCAGCAGGCATCTACGATGCAGCAGAACCTGTTGTAGCAGCAAACATGCCAGCTTGTTCTGCATTGGTTACTTCCAGTTAGTCACAAGCACGTGCAGGGGATTCATCCCCTCAACCACTCCAGACTGGAGCCAAGGACAGCAGCACTCCCCTCCACCAAGCAGGTGCTCTCTTAGCAGTGTGGGTGCCAGCACAGGCAGCAAGAACAGATCCTCAAGCAAAATAATTAGTGTAAGGAACAGCTTGAAGTGGTGGAACTTAGAGCCCTCCAACAATTTATGACACCTGAATCTGGCTCCCTGGACTTTTCTAGAAGTAACATGGCCTCACCTGACACAGCAGCATGACTCCAAATCTGCACTGAAGCTCACACAGTTTACTCCTTGCTTCATTAACGAGTTCAACGGAGCAATTTGGACTGCGAGGCAGAAGCCCGGTTAAAGCAGACTGGAACATGCCAAGTCCTGTCGGATTCCAATTGCACAGACTTGTTAGGTTTTTTTTTTGAACACAGTGATTGCCTAAACAAGACTCCACTTCTTGTTAGTACAATAACTTTTATTTGACATCTACAAGATCATTATCTTGTAGGGGTTTGTGGTTTTTTTTTTTGGACAGGTTTATACAATCTCAATTTTTCAATAGTGCAACCTGTGCAAGCAAGAAATGACAAACATTGTCCTTCACTTTCTTATAAACATCTACTATTATAGGCAAAACAAAACTTACCCATATTATAGATAAGTGACTATTCACATTTGTACATTACAATTGCTTTTAAACAGCTCCAGATAAACTCTACAATGTCTTACAACATATTAAACAGTATTCAAGTTACTGGGTAACAGAAACAGCACATACAGCGTATAACCCTCAAGTGTTTCCCATTCTCTAATTTACAGCTCAAGTAAAGGTTTCATCTTACAAGTGACAAATTAAATTACATGAATGAAGTAAAAAATAGAAGATTGTATGCGAGATGGAAGTGAATTTGCACTTAAGTTTCCGTAACCACCTCCTCGGATTAAGGAAATGCTTCAGTTGAAGGAAAACAGGCATCCAGCCATCTTTGCAGTACACATTAGGAATACCATTAATACATTAAAAAGGAACTAATTTTTAATTTAAAGATGTTTATCACAAAAAAAAAAAAGAACCTGTTGTAGACTCAAATATATAACCCCCCAGGAGAGAACCAGAAAAAAAGCAACACCTGGGTATAAACACTATAAAAATGCAATAACCAATGCTGTACAACTAAGATTGTGTTTTTCTCTCTGCATTTCCGTCTCATGTGTTTATTATCCTGTCCATGCCCGTTTCCAAGAGACATGCACTGTCAAACAGAAACTGGGAAGGAACCTGAATGCATGATGTGCAACCTCTAGGTTTCATGCTTTTATGAACTCAATAAATCGAAGAGAAAAACCCAATATATATTTTCTATATATATACTCAATACATGCATTCGAGGATATCTCCCACAGCAATGGCATCGATGCACTGCGTTAAACCCTGAGCACTGTATGACAAGATCAAAATAAAGCCTGCTTGGGGATTTTCAAGCATTTTCAAACAAATTGTGGTTTGTAGCTTTAAAAGGCCAAAAGTAAAAGCAAACAGGAAGCACTACAGAGAGCATAAGGAAAGACAGATGCACCACCATAAACAACTGCTGGCTTTCAGTTCTACCAACCTCTTTAGATCTCTTTATTCCCAAAGTATTGGAGAGCACACAACTGAACTGAAAAAAGTTATATTTCTTTGGAATCTGTCCCTGATTTTGATGCAAGTGATATGCTTTTACAGCCTTTTCCTCAAACACCAAAGTCAACACCTGTGTGGTTTTGTCCTCTTAAGCGTTGTTGAAATTGGTGATGCTTTGCGGGTGGTGCTGCTGCCAGATCTGCTGCTGTTGTACTGCAAGCTGCTGAGACTGGTCGGACGTTGACAGGAGGTTTACAAGGGGCGAGACACAATTTGCAGGAATGATTAAACCTGAAAAACAGCCACAGACCAATTGGTTCCTAAGCACAAGAACCACTGCTTCATTATACAGCAGAACCAGCTGCCTTCGGGTTTAAATTACGCAGCAGTCACCAGTGACCACTTCCAGTGTCAAATCTGAGGGCTTCACCAAGAGGTTTAGCAACAAGAAATGATGATCATCTCAAAGTCATTCTGAACTATTGATTACGCGTGGCTTTCAGTAGCTCAGAAACTATGAAGAGAGCTATTTCAAGGGCTTATTATTCTTTGCCAGAAGTGACAAAAAAAAAAGCTGAGCCCTTATGGTTTCAAAGGTGGCTTGGCTGGAACAGGCTGAACATGACATTGCTGTTCCTAGTAAATCAAAAGAACTGTCAGAATAAATGTTCTTAGGGCTGGCTGAAAAAAGCCCTACACTTCTGCCTTCTCTAACCCAACTCAAAAAAATAGCCTTTGCCCTACAAAACCAGGTTTCAGCAGCCCTATGTCCGTCCCTCCACACCGATGAGTCTTTGCTCTTGAAAGCATCTTTTGAAAGTCTTATTATGCGATTCATGCTGTGGGGTGATTTTAAGTTAAACTACCTCCTACTCCAAGGTGGAAATCAAGGACAAGCCACTTACCTACGATCCTCTGCCCATCTTCCGTTCTTAGGCGGACTATCTGCATTTTCACATTTGTACCACTCACAGAGGCTAGAACGCCTTCTACTTTTGTCCAGACGCTCAATACTGAACCACACAAGACATAGTAAGTTCGACAGCGGAGTCCCACTTCACAAACTAATCCCAAGCCTGCCTTCTTACAATTGCCTCTCCTGTGGTAGAGAGAAAAAAAAAGCCTTCACAAGAATCCTGCCAGTAGAAAGCATCCAGTGTAATTCAAAATGAGACCTGAAATCACTTAAACATGCACTGAGAGCTGAGCAAGAGCTGCAAACACATGGTGAGGGAAGGATACTGTGCCCACAGCATGCCTCTAATGGCAGAGCTTTGAGAAGCGTTGGCTTATTTAGGACATCAAAATCTGCAGAGTGCTTTAAGCCACAGATACCACCAGTTTAGGTCAACTGAATCTGTTATGCGAGTCTGGTATCTGATCAGTGCATTGCAACATCTCAAATATTAATCTGAAACTTCTACCTAGGTGGTAGAAGTCCTTCAGTTATATCAGACATCAGCTGCTGAGTTCAGACATGCTGCTAGAAGCACCAGTGATAAACCACCGCTGCTGTGCTATCTCTACATTAAATATAAACATTTCCCCCCACCCCCCAGTAACACTGAAACTCCCCTACGAACTACCCTACCACAAGAATAAACCAGGCTGGGTGATCTGACTGATCGTCATGGGACAATTTTTCTTAAGCAAGAAACACGATTGATTTCACATGAATGGCAGAGGACCAGAAGTAGCAATAATGCAGTGTAGATGAACCTGTGAAGTGAAAGCAGCTGTGTGCACACACAAATACTAACCAGTACGCATGGGTGCAGGTGTCCGCAGAAGAATTGTACTGCTCCAACCAATGCGGCAGAGCATCTTCAGAAGGTACCTGGAAAAAAAGTCATTTCAAGTGAGAATGAAGTAAACCACAAAGACTCACAGAGAACAAAAGCAATCCGGTCATTAGTATGAGAGGAGGAAGCACCACCATTATGATGGTGAAGAGCTATGATCCTGCAATTTCAGGTTATCCAGCAGAAATGTCATCGCAAAGGATGAGCAAAACGCTTGAACACAGCAGCAGCTCAGTAATGAGACCAGCAGAAGCTCTGTTTTTCTGATCGTGAAAACAATCTGTTTGCCCAAGTACTGACAAATTCAACCCTATAAAACTAAGAGCACATTAGATGTCATATTAGCCGACAAGCAAAATAATCCATTGCAATGTTTAAAAGCTGACACAGAAACAAAGACTATTACACCACTGAGTACTGGATATTCAGACAGTTTTTGTTATAGGAACGCAGAAACCAGAGAGACCTGCTTAAAAAGGCTCAAATGCAAGCTCTTAGCTGGAAGAGTAAGCCTAGTATTTAATTGCTGGAATTGCACACAGATGAGAGTAAAACAGGAAAGAAATCTAAGGGCTAAGTTAAAATCATGTTGTTGTGTTTTTAACAGTCACCTTCTTATATTTCTTTTTCAGGTCTGCACACGTTTCTAGTTTGAGTTGTTTCCCAGTATTTGGTCTGTAGACTAAAAAAAGCTTCTTTTTAGGGTTCACTTCTTTTACTAGAATTGCTGTTTTCTTGTTATTTCTGATCTGGAATGGAAAGACAGGACAAAGTTAAAAACATGCTGACAGTATCTACCTTAAAGTGATTCTACACTGTGCTCTTCACGCAGTAATAGGGGTGCGTGTGCAGTAGGACAATCAGTAGTCAAACCCTCACCTTTAGAAGGCTTCCATTTTAACCACATAGCATTTTCTTTCAGTGAAAGCAGCTGGTTTCTTGATGTGGGTTTAAGTAATCTGAGCTTTAAACTGGGCTCGCATTCTATCTGAACAGTTGCTAATTTGAACAGTATATTTTTCAGAGGAGGCAGCAGTGTTTTGTTAGCACCCAAAGCCTTTTTCTGAACACAAACCAAGACAAAGAGATTCTTACCTGTAGTGATAAATAAAATCCATCGTCTGGACCTGTCTGTTCTGCCCAAATCTTAGTTGCTTCATCCCAAGACATTCCTCTCTCTACACTGATCTAGAGGAGAACCACACAGGGGTATTAGAACAAGCTTTACAACAGTTACAGAGACAGGAACTAAAGAGCTGTTCACAGAAAGAAGAACCAGCATTAACTTACTGTGTATAGTTCCACATGTCCAGAGGTAGAATATCCAGGAGTCAAGAACTTCTTAACATCTGCCTTTCTTACTTTCTCATCCCCAGAGCCCAAATCTTAAAAGGAAAGGGCAGAGTTATTCTGTTTCTCTGTTCTTACCGGGGCACAAGATTACTGAGAAGCAGATTTACTTACCGAGGATGCCCATATCGTATCTCCCATTCTTTTTAGCATTTTGAATAACGGCATTGAGCGTGTCAGAGAAATACTGGAACAAAGCGTTCTGCTGATGTACTTCCATACCAAGAATTCTGTTCAGAAATTTCCCTATATTGTTATAATCTTAAAAAAGAAAACACGTATTAGATCATCAAAGACTATGTTTGATGACAACAAGCTCTCAATCAGTATTCAAAGAGTCTCAAAAGAGACTATTTAAATCCATCCTTTTAGAAACCAGGTCTGAAGTTTTCCAGAAAAAGTAACCATGGATAGTTACAGCTTCCACCCTGTTGCTAAGAATCTGCTATCATGATAGCTATTCCTGGCAATGTTCTATAAAGATACACTAAGCACAAATACCTTTATCAAGCGTTAGTATTCCAGACCTGTCTTCAACATTTATCAAGCCTACGCCAATCAATCCCTGGCGAACATCTAGGAAAAGGAAAGAAAGTAGTGAAGTCCTAGCTGCTTTGCCAACAAACCAGTGAAGTACCCACTTATTTAGCATTCGTGTTTCAGGATCCAATTCCACAAGTTCTGACCCCCCTCCCCACCTCAAATACACAACTTGCAATTTCTCTCAGATCAACAAGCGAGACAGAACTGCGCAGGCAGGGAAGACTACACTATGTGTGAGCCCACAGGAGAAGGTGGTATTGCAGCAAATAACATCACATAGAGAGCTGTATGTACTTGGGCCTCATGGATATAGAGCAAGCCTTATAATGTGAGAGTTTACACACCCTTAGTATGTGAACTTCAAACAAAACACATAGGAGTAACACCCAGTGAAAACCAATCTGGGTTTAAATAGTGATGTGTTCTAACTCTAAGCTTAGTTATTTGCATCTTGTGCATGCTGGAGAATGATCAGAAGGTAGCTACTGCAGCCAGTGCATTACACTTACCTTTGAAGAAGTCTCCAGGAAAATCAAAAGGAGGCGAGACCATTGGGGAGTCTAAGTTCACAATGGATTTCATAACAATCTCTAAAGCATTTCTGCCATACTGCGTGAGAAAAAGAAGTTGCTTTAACAATATGATCCAGAGTTTGTGCCTCAGCCCCAAGCACACACAGTTTAACAAGTATTTATATTTCACAACAAAACATTTTTCTCAGTGAAGGGTACTGGTTAGTAACTTTTAAGTTATAAACTACACTACATAAAACAACCCTTAATGTCTAATGAGAATTGCCAAGTTAATGTTCCAATCGTGATGGAAATGTCACCATCTTGGTTTGTTAGCAAATGCAGAAGAGTCAATCTTTACAGGTTTGTGTTGCCTGGGTCCTGGCAAACAGGGTTAGTTTTGTTTATTAGCTATCTCAGAAAAAGATCTATCAGAAAATAATGCAGGTAAAAGTAAACTTCACAAGAGATGGAGAAAATCTTTCCTCCACAGGGCATTTGCAGAACAAGTACCACAGCCTGAGCTTTCAAAGAGAAATAGAACCGTCACCTTGTTGTCAAAATTGAATCTGCTGAGATCTCTGGTTTCTGTAGCCCGTCTGTCACCATGGGTGAGAGCTCCCTGTTAAGACACACCTCTGTCATTAAACTGAAGTTTAAGCAAAAAACAAGTCCAAGCTGTATTTGCCTCAAATGAAGGATCAAACTTCTCCAAACAATCTTACCAAGCTCTCAAGTCTTTTTGCAACTATCGATGCAAATCTCTGCTCTCCTGCCAATTCAGAAATGAGGAACACGTACTCTGGGGCAGTCACTTGGTTGGATCGATGAGTTCTTCCTAGATAATTACACAGAAGCACATCAGTAAATGTCACTTCATGGAGCATTATTTCTACTGAACTATGAATTAGGAAGAGTAAAGAAAAATGCTTGACCGTAATCCCAGGAGTTCTTAAGAGGTTGCTTACTCCATCTTGTTTTCCACATATTAGCAGTAAATTCATTTTAGAATTACCGAGTTTGTTAGGGGAACAATACAAAAAGTTATTTACCAAACTGCTGAATTGCTCTATCCGCACTCCACGGCAGCTCTAGAGTCATGTGAACTCTCCGTCTCTGATTCTTAGCTCTGCGGTCTGCTTGCAATGATATCCCAGAGCTGGCAGCCTCCGAGATGATGGCAATGTTCTTTTGTTAAGAAGAGTGTGATTAGTTAGAAACTGATCTAGGATTTTTTTGCTAACAAATTTAATTCTACAAGTACTACTAACATGGGTCTGGAACTGTTGTTTCCTTTGGTCTTCCTATCTCAAAGAGGAAGAAGGGAGAAAAAGCATGGCTCTCTATCAGAGTTAGAAATGCTGAAGAAGTTTGGAGTGAAAGAGGTGGTTTCACTTTATTTTTCAGCAACACCTTTCCGTGCAAAGGAAGAAAGGCAGTTTGTAGCAGCACTGTTATTCCAAAGGGCAGTTTCTCCTTTGTTGGCCTGCACTTCAGAAAGTAAAGAGGAGGGACACAGGGACATTTGCTCTGACAGCAAACACCACAGAAGACCAAAAGTTGCTACTACTGTATAAGGAAGAGGATAGGGCCATCCTAGTACCTGAATATATTTGACTTCAAAGAATGTAAGTGTTTGGACTGTGCACAAGCTGCTTGAAGGAATGTGAATATTTACACTGATCTAGCAGCTGAAGCTGCACACAAAGTTGCACACAAAGTTCCACACCAACAGCTACGTTTACTTCATTTGCCCTCTTGTGGCAGCACATCCAAATCATTCCACAGGAAAGCTGGGCTTGTTCTCTCCTCCTCTATCAGCTTCAATTCTGCCATTATTCCACTCAGTATTTCCCCAGAATGCAATATAAGGACAAAACCTACTACAATTACTTCTCAATCCTTGTTAACAACCTCTACCTTTTTCCCTTCACTGAAAGCTTTTCGCATCAAGTCAGTATTTCTGAGCTCTGCAGGAAACAGAGGTACAGAGTAATCCGGATAAAGGAATCACAAAGACATGGAGGTTTTATCTGCTTTTTCAGCACACACTGACTTTACCAGATCAGCCTAAAGGTGCTAGATTTCAGTGTGGCCTATGCGCGCATTCACACCTCTGAAGCACAGGCCTCTGTGGCCACCCAACCTGCAAGACGACCTTTAAAGAATCCTGCAGCCAACGTTAGACAGAACTGCTGAGCACAGTGGTTTGAAGAACAGCACACACTGCAGTAAGAAATGCTTTCTAACTGGTACATAGTATCTAAAAGGTCAATGTGGGATAATGGTGGAGCCTTGACTTGAAAAACTTAGTGTTACTATGACACCTGACAAATTTATGCTTAATCTCTTTAAAGACTACCTTATCTCCATCCATGAACCTCTGCTTTTCTGTGATGTTCAGAATTTCAACGGGCACATCGAGTTCAGATCTTGACTCGTAAGATATGCTGCCATCATCATTGCTGACAACTCTCCCTTTGCGGCCTGTCATCTTTAAAAGGGAATACAAGCTCGTTAGGGCAATACCAAATTAACACATGACCAAAAGCTTTGTGCAGTGCTGCTATTTATTCACATAGCAAACTTTAAACAGATCTGGTAGTTTACTCCAAGTGCAAAATTACATTATACTCCAGGGTTTCTATTTGCTTGGTGCCATTATGTGCTTTATGAAACACTTATTTAGAGGTAACTCAGGGAATCAAAAGCATAACAGAACATAACTAGGTAGAAATGATTTAGCATTACATTACTCTCTGTAAAGGATTCACCAAGAGAATAAACTGACAGCTAAGACTGATTCTATCAGGGTCTTTTAAATCACAATGTGTTTGTTGTATCTACTTGATAAAGACAGGTAACTAAAAGACATGTTTCTGAGGTTACTAGCAAAAGATAATTGTTTCACTAATGCAGTTTTACTATACAGGATCTCAATCTTCATTGCCTACAAGATAAATTAAAGCTGCTTCCTTATATACACCTAGTGCCACTATAAAACAAAAGAAACTGGCATAGCTCCTTGTCGGGTGAATCACAGTGTCTCTGATAAAACCTAGTTATCCATTCAGAGCTCCTATGTATTTTAATGCCATCTTTAAGCTTTTTAATTCAGAGGCATTCAGCAAAGTAACCCAGTAACCTCATACGATTGAGAGGACCTCTAGCACTGATAAACATGGGCTCTGATATCTAGGGCCCATGCAAACCTGAAGAATGACAACACTGACTTACTGCAGCTAGAAAATGTACAGCTACAGCTGGAAAACACATCAGAACGCTGGCCTACCTCTGCAACATTTTCAGGACCACCCAATTCATCTATAAGTTCATCCAGTGTATTAGGAGGAAGATCTTCAGCCAACTTTTCCAGTTTATCAAGCAGTTCTTTTTTCATTTGTTGGGCCCTTTCAACAGCATCCTGACTTGTTACAAAGCTGCTGTTCGTGTTACTGTTTGCTGAAATTTTAAAAAAAGAGACCCTTAAAATCAAGAATGTTGCTGCCTAACTGCTAACCAAGTGAATCAACATCAAAACCTCCTCCTTACCTGATGTGTTGGTACTAGAAGTGGTGGTACCAACGGTGGAAGTAAAACAGCTGGGTCGTTTTGATCCGAGACCAGAAGCTAGTAAGGCACTTTGAATAGAATCCGGGTCTATACTTTTCTTCTTTTTCTTGTCTTTATTTTTTTTATGCTCTTTCCTAATTAACCAGGGATCTAAAAATCAAGTAAAAGTTTTGAAAAGTTTCAAGCATTTAGCAAGAAGCAAATCCCATCCTTTCTTGGGGAAAACTATTTCTCATTAAAAAAGGTAACTTACAAAAGCCTGAACTGTAAAATCTACTTAATGAAGATGTAAATCAGCATAGCAGTACTGATTAGATTTAAATTACTTGCTTAGCAACCATTCTTACTTTTTGTTCACTGAAACAGTTAGGAAAGACTATGCTCACTAATTTACTAAGCTACTTGCTTGTTGAAACAAGCTATCTTACCATCTTCATCATCTTCACTGGATTCATCTCTGAATGGATTGAAGTCGTCATCATCTCCAGAACTCAAAAATTTGGAGCTCTCATTGTCACTTTCTTCATTGTCTGAAGCATCAGACTCGCTTTCACTCTCATCAGAGCTGCTACCTGCAAGGCCTCCTGTTTTGCGAGCTTTTTTGGCTTCTCTGCTTATTTCTTCACCTAGTTCCATTACCCCAGAAGAAAAGAGTTCCTTTAGACCTTAGTCTACTTTTGCGGTCCATCATACCACCATCACATGCAAACTAGAAAAGTATCCAACTTCTAAAACCAGAACTGTTTAAAGAATCTCATCTTTTATATGAGACCTCTCATATACTTTCCAGTAAAAACACAATCATTGTGGGAAGGGGGGATGATACTAGGATTCTTTCTACTGAGCCTCAAGAAAAAACATGACAGAACCAGGAAGCAGTCTGACACACGTGAGGCATTTTGACACACAATCCCCCTAATAAATCAACCCAATTTTGAGCAGAGTAAACCAGAATGTACCAGTTAGATTGCTTCAGCAGCAGTTCTAAATCTAACAAGTCTTAGAGAATGTAATACAGGCTCTTCCATGAATAACTGTACTGATATTTACATTCCCTTATTTCTTCGGGTTCGCGCTTAGGCAGCTCTGAAACTGCCACTTCATTACGGCATTAGTGTAAGAACTTAAGCCTTACCTTTCCGTTTCTTTACTTTGTTCTCCTTGCAAGGGCTGTCTCTGGGTGAATTGTTATTACTCTGAGCAGTCAAATCAATTCCCAACAAGCTAAACAGCTTCTTCCTGTCAGGAGCTGGAAAGTGCTTTTCAATAAGAGACTGGAATACTCCTCTGTTTAAGAAAAAAGGGAACCCAGTCAAATTTGCATTTATTTAAAGCAGAAACCTATAACACCTCAACAGCTTGCTTAACTCTTCTCAAGAATTATTCCTTGTAAAAGCTGTTCCATGAGTACTCTATTATTTCCATCTGTTTTAGTGTATTTGTCACCTTCTGAAAAGCAAGAGACTTCACAGTGCTGTTACTTCCAACTTTGCAACTTTGGTTTTGCTATCGAGTAGTATTGCTAATGCTAATTTTCTTACTGCTCAAGAGTTTAAGTGACAGACTAACTCCATTTATTTAGACCTTCAGCATAGTGGTCTCAAGACTGAATTGGGCTCATCCAACAGAAGAGGGAAGTCCCAAATGTAACTTGCTTTGCTATAAACGTAGTGTACATGTGGCAAATCTTCCCCTTCTCCTAGCATGAGGACACCAAAGCCATTATTTCAGAGTCCCAGAAGAACTAGGAACTAATCAACGGTTCACCTGAACACTGCCACATTTTATGTCCAGGCAGCTCCAGGACAGTAGTGGGGATAGCCAACCTCCTGTGCACTGATGCACGTTTTATACATTAAAGGACATGACTACATGCACTACTCTGGATTAAGGTTAGTTTTATAAAGGGCAGTTCTAATAAAACAACTTCTTACTTTGCTGTAGAAACAAAGTCATTCAGTTCACCACCGCCTTCCTCCAAAGCTTCTAATGTTCTTGCTTCTCCTGTTGATTGCAGGCCAATAACAACACACTAAAAGTGTAAAGGAACACAAGACACCATCACTAAGACTGACTGGTAGCTTCTTTTTCTGCTCGTTGACTTCAGTACAGTGAAGTACACGACCATGCCACTACCAAGTCTGAAAAGATTTGTGTCAAAGAAATCTAATAGCTTTATATGTAACAAAAGATATTTGAAAATACTTACTTTTCCATTCTTGATCTCTTCCCGAGCTAGCTGTACCACTCTTTTCACTTTGGATGCTATGCAAAGGTACTTGAAAAACCTCTGATGAGCTGACCAAAACTGACCCCACATAGACTTCTTCATTCGTTGTTCTGCATCGATAAGGTCAGCTGCTTGTTGAAATCTCTCTCTAGCACTCACCCACTGAAACAGAAAATGTTAACTGCTTTAAGCGTCACATCTCAAGGCTACACAAGCACAACATTCTGTAGTCAAACAATGACAAGACTTTAACCTTGGGACTGAAAGTCACAGAAAATCATACATCAAACAAAACTCACTAAAAAGCAAAGTAGCTATGGCTTCGTAATTGCAGAAGGTGATAACACTTGATGAAAAGCAAGTTAAGTTTACATAACTGCAATTGTTTGCATGGGAAGTAATTCCCCAGTTAGCAAAGAACCTTGCCCGTAACAAACAACAAAGCAAGATAAAAAACCCACTGTCCCTCGGTCCTACACGCTGTTACAGCAGCTGTTTCTAGATGAGGTGAAGTAAACTTCAGACACAAGTTTAGGTGCTGTTTTAAAGCTGTTGCTATACTTCTACCCAAGATAAATCTAAATTATTGTAGCTATACAACACAAACACAAAGTCATGCTTCAGCAAGTAAAGACCCTGACCCTTCTAATCTATGTCTATGTTCAAGTAGTAATTATTTTTATCTAGTAGCACAGCAGTAATGTAGGAACAGAATGTGTGCTCTGGAAAAAGACACCTGGCTTAGCACACGGACAAAAGAATCAAGAACAATGTGAAGATAACCAGCAGGTGAAAAAAAAGAAATCATTAAAGGAAATGACAGCTTTGATGCCTGAGATTTTATCTGCTGCATTATTAGAACTATCACTCTGCACTAAAGCACCACTCCACACTGCTTCAATAGAGCTTGTGCGGCCTGTCTTATGTTTCACAGCTTGTTCTGAGCTCGCAGCATGTTCTCAGCTTGGTTGCCTAGAGGATGCAGGCACTAAAAATCTGACCAGCAGGTGAACAGCTTTATCCTATGCAACAAGTACCAAGGTCTCTGAAGTACTTCTAGAAGGCAGTAAATCTTACAGATATAGAGAAAAATTTGGCTTTTATGACTAAAACTTTATGACTCAAAACAAGAGCGTTTTCGCCAAATCTTATATGAAATCAAAACCATGCCAATTCCTGTCTCTCAACAGGCTATTTCAGAAACACTCAAGATTAAAACGATTGAATTCAACCTCTCTGAACTCTTAAGACAGTAAGAATATGGAAAAAGGTGTTCTTACCAGTTTCACAGATTTATTGTACATTTTAACATACTCCTGTGAAAGCAGAACTTCGTCAATCTTGAAAGTTACACCTGAAAAACTCAACTGTCTTGCTATGTACATTCCTCTCAGCTTCATATCCATAGCAACTATTTCCATGGCACCAACACCTCTAAAATAAAGAAACAAAATTAAGTCAATACTAGAATGTAAGAGCAAGAATTTCATCTTTAAAAAAGCCCCAAAGCACAAAAGCCGAAGTGTTTGAGAAGACAAGAGCACGGTTACTAACACCAACAAGCAGGTTTGCAAAATCTTTAGTGCTGTTCTGTTAAACACATACCATAAGGGGGGGGGTGTCTTGAAATTTAGCCTTCCCATGAAATTATATCCCTGCCTCCTGAACACATCCCAAGTCACTGAATGCCGACTTTCCCCCAAATGACCCAACGTATGCATTTCAGGTCAGTTCTGCACCAACTGTGATTTAGATAATGAAGTTGCTCCTGATACGTAAGGGGATCTTGCATTGCAATTTTATGAAGTCTGTTGAAGATTTAAAATAACTAACACCAACCGCATTAAGCTGTTTCCTGGGGGTCCTGGTGGCCAGCAGGACAACCAGGAATCAGCAATGGGTCCTTGGGGCCAAGAAGGCCAATGGCATCCTATGGTGGATTAGAAGGTAAGTGGTTAGCAAATCTAGAGCTTCACTCTCCTTTCCCTCTACTCTGCCCTTGTAAGACCACATCTGGAATCTTGCATCCAGTTCTGGGCCTCTCAGTTCCAGAAGGACACAGAGCTACTCAAGAGAGTCCAACACAGAGCCATAAAGATGATGAAGGAAGTCAAGCATTTCCCTGATGAGGAAAGGCTGAGGGAGCTGGGTCTCCTTAGCTTGGAAAACAGGAGATTGAGGGGTGACCTCATGAATGTTTATAAACACAGGAAGAGTGGGTGTCAGGAGTAAGGAGCCAGGCTCTGCTCAGTAGCACCCAATGATATGACAAGGGGCACCAGGCATCAGCTGGAACAGACGATGTTCCACATCAAGAGGAGAAGAGCATTCTTCACAGTGAGGGTGTCAGAGCCCTGGAAGAAGCTGCCCAGGGGGACTGTGGAGTCTCCTTTTCTGGAAGGATTCTGGACTGCTGTAGTACCACTGGATCTAGGGGGATCCTGCTCTGGCATGGGGTTTGGACTGATGATCTTTCAAGGTCCCTTCCAATCCCTAACACTCTGTGATTCAGATTTATGCTACTATGAAGACCATTAAATCAGTAGTAACTTCAACAGTCACCACATCTGTAACAATACCTGGAGAGCACAGAAGTCAACAGCAAAAGGTAACCCACTCACAAGCTCGGGCCTGTAATTTCACTGTAGTTCATTTGATACACACTCAGTAATGAAGGAGACTGCATGTGCAGAGACTAGAAAAACCACGCATCATGTAGATGGTATGCAAGGAGATGCAAACTAGCCCTACTGTAGCATTCTAAAGAGTTCTCAATTCTTTTTAACAAGGCAAAACGTAGCAATTTAAGATGCTCAGCTACCAAAGAATGAAGCAGTAGCATTTTTTCACTGACCTCTTTAATTCAGAGCTTACTAAAAAAACTAAGTAGTACGTTGGCAATAGCATGCTGAATTTTTGTGAACTGGGTTCTTACACCAGAATGCACAAGAACAAGATTTCTTTCCTGTTAAACCGCCTAAGCTGAATGCATAAACATTAGAGGGCTGCTGCACGTAGTGAGACATCAAACTATACTGAGCACACTCTGTACATCCAGTGTTTTTAAGATGAGCAGCAAGATATCTTCATAACACCCACATTTTAAGAGGGCTTTATTCCCACCGAGCTTCTGAAGCTCTTAAAACCCATTTTTCACCACGTAAGACAAATGACATGTCTGCTAAATTTAGAAGCTGGAGTCAGAAAGTTCTTAGCATGACAGGACAAGTTCACAGAGGAGTATGAATGAGTGAAGACAAAGGAAATGCAAATCACAACCACGACCACATTAATTCTCACTGTAGCTCTTTAAAATCTTACCTTCTTTCAACAGCTTGAATAAAATCACTGAATTCCCTAAATGGAGTTCCTTCACCCCATATTCCAAGACGGTTCATATAGGCCATATTTCTTGGCTCAGATGCACCTAGGAGAAGCACACAGTCTGTAGCAATGCCACCAAAAACACACAAAAGACATGTCATGCAAACCGAGTAGCACGTACCTGTGGCACTAGCATAAACAACCCTGGCTTTTGGAAGTTTATTCTGAAGTTCCAATACAGCCAGACCTGTTTTTGTCGGTTTTGATGAACCAACAGGACATAGATTCTTAGCTTTATGACACTCATCAAATACAATCTGAGCTCTAATTAAGGAAACCTTATTTTAGAATGGAGAGCTAAAACAGAAGACAATCTGTTAATTACAGTAAATAGCACTAAATTGTAAATTCAGAAAGATATTCATTACATTTTTCACTAAAACATGGGGAAAACATTAAGCTCTAAGCATTTAGGAGCATCTTCACCAATTTCTCAGTTATTAAAACACTATCAATACTAAAATTTTAAAAGACATCACTGAATGGAATTTCAGTGCAAACTTAATGTCCTCAACATAGTGTTTTCATATTATGTGGCACAGAAGCTTTGCTCGTGCACCTGAGTTGTGTGGCAACAACAGGACGGCAGTTTGTAAAACTTCAAATCTAACATCAGAGCACACACACACCTGATTAGTCATGAAAAACCAGCACAATACTAGTAAATATGAACCTGAGATTGTCTTTAAAGCTGGAAGCTTAAATAACAATCTGGTTACAACCAGCTGAACTACAGGTAAAGGATACAACTCCATCAAAGTCTTCACCACACCAGTGAAGCAGCTGCTTTAATCTGGTCTTGTATTTACCACCAGACTGACTTTCACCAATCAAAGAAGAATAGGTAGCAAAGATGACCCCTTTCTTCACACTTCCATTATGTTTGGAAGAAATCTTTCCATACTTGAACTGTAATAGAGGAAAAAAACAACAGACGTTATTCAGACAAGATCCCTCCTCAAACCCACTTAACCCATGGATGCTGGCAGTCTTACCCTTTGAACCACCACAAGGGCAGAGCTATCATATGATAAGGAAGTTAAGGGTTTATACAGGACTTTACTCCATATATTCTTAAAACACAAGTAGATCTCGGGCCTTAGAAGTGTTTTGACTGTATGGTTTCCTTAAACACAATTAAATATTTTAGTTTCAATGCAACCCTTGAACCTAACAGGACAAGTGTATTTGTAGCTGCTACCATATGAGAATTTTTAAAGCTTTATTTCAGAAATTAAGATTTGCCAAAGCAAAGACACCAATTTTAAATAAGCTTTAAACTTCAGTAAACACAATTTATGCAGAAGGCTAATCCTGAGCAGAGACAGTCTCCAAAAATAATTGCACACTATTGCTGCTTTAGTGAATGACTGAAGAATTCTATTATTCAAGTATTAAATATAAAACTTATTCAGTATAAAAATGTGTGCAGAGAGACAGAAAGGGAAAAAACCTCAATGCTACAAAGTTGAAAAGACTATTTTAACTTCTAGAAGGCATCCTACTAGATCATCAGTAGTGTTCCAAAGAAATTATTAGACGCTAAGACTTAATCCTACAAGGTGCCTATACACATGATTAACTTAAAAGCACCGTGTGGTTCTTCATAAGATTAAGGCCTGTCAAACAAGACCTAGACTGCAAAATTCAGTGAGATTAGTACATTCTTGCTCTTAAACAGTCAATATTCACAACTCATCACACAAGCAAACCTAAAGGTTTGCCTCAACTGTACATAGTAAAAAATTTCCACACCTTGTTTAATGAATGAACCAGTATGTTTTTTGCTCCGATATCTCGCAAATCTCTTTCAGCATCGTATTTCAAATCATTTGACACGCTAAACCTGAAGATACAAAGCAAAGCAAATGTATTTTGTAAGTCACAGCTCAGATTCAAAAAGCAGGTGCTAGAACAACAGTAACAAGACGGTTTACACTGAATTTATGTACTACAGTCACTACAGTGTCTGCTCTAACAAACTCTGGCACACTTACCAGACTGCTCTTTTTCTGCCTAACAAGTAATTTTCATAGATTATTCCAGCTATGGTCCTTCCTTTTCCTACACCAGCACCATCACCTATCAAGAATCCAGCTCTGTCTCCATTGGGCAGGAATGTTTCATGTTGCTGTAGGAGAAAGAACAAAAACCTTGTATTCATTCTCCAGAACACATCGCTGTCGACTGTCACAAAGGAGCAAACATAAGAAACATCCATTGGATGAGACCAACGGTCCACCCAGCCAAGCAGCCTCCTGACAGCAGGAAGAGGGAATTCTAGGTAGGAAAATCGTATGTGCCTGTTTTACATGACCCTTTCTCTCCCTTCTTTCCTCAGTACCTCCAACTGCTGTACATATCTAAGTCTTTTAGTGCCTGCTACCAAACAAAGTGCTTTTTTAATCCATTAATAGGCACCTCCATGTCACAGCAGTGAGGCTCAGACATCCACTGCCTGCGTTAAGTATTCTTCTACCAATCCGTTTTAAACTAACCTATCAGTTTCCTAACAGTTTCACAAAGTTCTGCTTTGTTCTTACTTTAAAAGGCGGTGGAGTTCCACAAATTAAGTCTTGACTTCATCCCCTTTTGTTTTTCTCCTCTACAGCCCCAAGCATCCCTCCTTGTTATACTCTTCACAAGGCATTTTCTTCTCTCCTGTGACCATCTTAGCTGTCCTCTAACTTCACCTTCTTCCCCAGCATACACAGCATTAAAAAACAGGCACACTGAAGGTTAGCACAGTAGCAAACTAGAACACCCAGGCTGGCTCTATGTACCCTTCCCAATGATGCCAAACACTGCTGGATTTCTCAATCTGCTGCTACTACAGCCACAAAGTTATTTCAGAGACATAATGACCAAGATGTCCTTCCTGAGGTTATCAGACAGTTTGAGATCAGCATCATGGATGTGGTTTACACAAAGCTTTCCTAGGAGTATTACCTCACATTTATCTGAGCTGAAACTCACCTGCTACCCTCTAATACATGTCAAACCTTAAAGCCCTTGTTACTTTATCTCCCTGTAAAACTGACATAGCTGTGCTCATCAGGTAGCAATTTTTTTCCCTTTAATTGCACATTAGCTTTTAAGCTCTACTGGTGCCTATCATACCTGGGCTGCATAAGTGATTGCTTCAAGCTGCAAAGCTGACAACCAGCCGCTATCGATTGTTTCTTCCGATATTGATGTCTGGTACCACACATCAGGAGGAGTCACGCTGGATAACGAGCTGGTTTCCACTACTGGGTCAGGATGACGTAGCCCAATTTTTACTGGTTGAAAAGGGAGAAAATAGACACATAATTCTCTTGCTGCAGGAGAGCTTATGCATTATGTTTCCCAAAACAAATTACAGTTGTCCATTGCAAAATGTGAACTCAAGGACAACTACATTTCATTGCTACAGTATGACAAGTGTTAGACTGCAACACACACAAACGAAAAAGTTAAACACAACTCCTGTAACTGCTATCTTGACTTTGTTTCTCTTTTCACTATGCCCCCTCAATTTTTACGAGAGTAGATAAAATTCAATTCATAGAAATAAAAAGTATTAGTGTTCTTGGAAAGTTGGAGGAAAAACTGGTTTAGGACTTTGCCTTCTCAGAAAGGCCAAACACAGCCTCAAGATGCCAGAACCACAAAAAGCAACATTCTTCTCACTCTTTATATAGTGCTGTTTTTAAGCAATATGAGAGAAAAGATTTAGACCAGACATGTTTTAATTGTTGACAGATCTCAATGACAATAAAAACTGTTTAACTACAAACTCCAAGCAAAATGTTTGGCCTTGCTTTTAAAGCAGCTCAGTAATGTACCTACCAAACAAGGTAACAGCTTGGTCACTGAGTAAAATGAAGATAGAGGAGAAGGAAATTAACAACAGTAAATAGTTTTGTGGGGTTTTTTTGTTTTTACAAAAAAACCTCCAGTGAGTCAGTCAGGAACACTGCTGGAAGAATGTTTCCCACCAAAAGGCTCAAACTAGGTTCTTACGTGTAACCATTTCATCCCTTTATAAGATTTCCTTAAGCATCTTAAAACAAGTAAAAACCACCTGATATTGTTTAGCAACCACATTTCTGAAACAAGTACTGCTCAGATACACTAAGAACTCCTTTTCAGGATTTTTTTCTAGTAAAAATTCCCCTTACAACTCTGTACCTCCCTAAAGCAAATACTAAAGTCTCCTAGGAAAACCCACCACAAGTTCCTTTTAGCAGCTTGTCTGGTTGTTAGTGTTAGTAACTATGCAAGAGTAAATTACACATTAGCCTTCAAAACACTTCAGCCTTTCGATGTAACAAAACATGAGGTCTCACATTTTATTGGCATATATTCAGCGTAAGTTTCTGCATGACCCATTTCTTCTTCATCTTCTTCCTCAGGTTCCTCCTCCTCTTTTACTGCTGGCACTTTCTAGAGTAGAGGAATATCCCCATTAGTGGAAAGAGCACACTGTTAACACTTATGTCCTGGAAATGAGCATGAGAAGTGAAGGGAGCATAAACCTGCACTCAAGTGTTTTGGCCTGTGTAGCCACATGAATCGGTCATCACCTGGGAAAACTACAGAAACACAGATTTGCTACACTCTGAACAGCCCTCCAAAGCTAAAAATCAGGTAAGTTCCTTTCCTCGCAAGGAGGCTCAAGTACTGTTAACTCACATAAGCTGAATTAAAAAGGAAACACTTCTTACAGCACACTAAACACAAACTATGACTTAAAGAAAACTGCCTTGAAAACACAAGAGTTAATAGCCAAAGCCAACTTCCAAGAACTCCCAGGCAGTTCCACATTCATTATGTAATTTTACAACTTCAGGGAACAGTTACAAAAGCCCCTGTTCTGCTCAGTGTTCTCTGAAACCCAACATCCATTTCTGACTATTCTCGACCAATGGAAATACATTGATAAATTCAAAGTACTCATCAGATGACAAATGAAACATCTTCCACAATTACTAATTTAGTATCAATTATTAAAAAAGTCATTAAGAAAAAACTCCTCAGTGTGCCAGTTGCCAGGGAGCACAGCTCATCACATAACTCTGTCAGTGAAGATGCTGACACTCAACTGATTACAGCATAAGAACATGTTTTTATTAAATTAGAAAAAAATGGAGTGGTACTCAATTTACATCTTAAAAATCAAGCTGTCCAGATGGTCAAGCATGCTAAGTGAGAGTCTTCTAGCTCCTTCACTGCTAGTTATACAAATGGGGTATTGAAAAAAGGAAATTAAAGCTAATATGATGATCAGGTTTAATTGGAACACACTGAGGTTCTGTCAAGGCCCATAAGTTCCTGAAACTGCCCTTTCCCACAGAGGTGGTCAGCTCCACACAGCTGTTAGCTTTAGTCATCTAACCAAGTATTCATCTAAGGGAGACACTGACCTTTTCAAACACATGCACTGGATAGTTCTACCACACAAAAGGCAGAGATAAGTAACTACAGACACTAATCCCAGGTGTTGGTGGCCAATGAACTAGTGCGTGGGAATTAACCCTTTGTGCTACTTACCATAGTAGGTGAAAAGCTCCTCATTTTAATATCATTTATCCATATTCTTGCTACCTCTTTTGTGGAAGCCTCCTTCTTCACTGCACCATTGCTTAGATCAGCTACAAAAGAAAAACTGTGTTTTACAGGAATTCCCTCCTAAGCATTACCTCAGCATCATTCTCTAGTAATGAGCAGGAAGAAAATTTTCAAGTGTCCAGTAGCACAGAACGAAACCAGTATTACTGACTGGATTAAGAAGCCTGCGAATAAGTAGTTAAATGCTGTGACTTCAACATGCGAAACCACCACACCTACTGCAGCTGCGTATTGTTTCAGTATTCAAAAAAAGTGAAGTATTTTGGACCTTTACCAAATCTATACATAGTGTTCAGAAAAGCTTACAAGCTGGAGTATTTCACATTTAACAACAAACCAGAAAGCCCAGTGTCTCAACGGAACTGAACTTACCTGGTCTGGTAGCATTTACCACCTTAGGTGAAACTACAATTACTTCTGTAAAACAGAAAGTTAATGTTTTTGACTCAACTGTTCCTAACAGGATCCTGCAAGAGGACAATTAATTAGCTTTCCAGTCCTCAGTCACATTCGGAAGCAGCTGACAATAGGGCTCAGTACAGAACTAGAAGCATTTTACACAAGCATAGATGTAAAATATTGAAAGCAGCTGTCAAGCCTCCATCATGTAGACAGTCAGTGCATGTCGTAAATTTAACATACGAGCTCCTAAAAAACAATTAAGACAACTGCACAAACTAAGACTTCCTCCAGGAGATTGCATAATGTTAACTTCTTAATATTTTCTAATCCACAATTCCCACTGCCTGAATTAAAAAAAAAGGAACACATTTCCTTCCAAGAGCTTCTGTGCCCTTCAATTTTCTGTAGGGATTTTTTATAAGCAAAGATCCAGAAACAGAAGCATACAGATGCAGTTCCAGGAGCTGCACATCTCCTTTTCATTTAACACAGAAGCTACAGATTCAACTCCTGTGTCACTGTAACAGCTGTTTATCGATGTTACCTATCACTTATGTGCTTCTGAGTTTTCAATTAGCCCAAGGGTACAAAACCTTTTCCCTCACCTTTTCCTGACTGCTTTATCCCATTGCCCTCTATGTCAGCTACTGTTTCTACTTCCATTCCCTAACAGAAAGGCATGAAGCAAGGAGGCACATTTTTTGTTTCAGTCCTAACAGGCACTCTATCTACATCTGAAAAAAACAGGTTACTTCCAACCACACCTACAAAATCAGGAAGTCTTGTTTCAGAGACAATGGAAATAGACCGATCCAGAGAAAAAAAAAACCCACCATGGTGTACCTTCAAAAAAAGCTCAAAGCAGTTAAGAGGTATTTTCAAACTCAATTAGTCTGACCTGAAACTTGCGCTAAAGCCAGAATAACATGAAAGAAGCAAAGCATAAAATACACACAGGTGCAGCTTTTAAATTCAGTTGGCCATGTGAGAAACAGTTATGAGCAGATCACAAATAGCACACAGGGAAAGATAGTGGAAGAAATCACAAAGCGATGACCTGACTCTACAGTAACAGAATACTTAGGGCATTTAACTTACTACAATATGGAAGCAAAGAGCAAATTTTTAAGACTTAAGTTTCTGAGCAATAGATCTGATCCTCCTGGAAAACAGACACAGATTTTTTTCTCTCTATCATGTGATGATCATATACAGAAGTTGCGGTAGCACGCACTCAAATCTAGTTTAATAGATGCCAAAAAAACCCAAACAAAACCACACCAAAACCAAAAGACTTGATTTTTCTGCACTTCTTCCACAGAAGTATTCAGTGGAGTAGAAACTGATGCAGATTCAACCTCAACAGCTAAATCTCATTCAAGAACATTCATTAATTTACTCTACCAGTTTGCCACCTGCAATCTAAAATGGCATTTTCCTCATTCCATGCAGCAAACTGAGAGCTTAATTTATTAGAAAGCCTGTTATTTTATATTACTTCTCCCTGAAATCTAACACCATTAGAGTGAGAATAGAATTTACCAGGTTTTCTGGGCAATTTCATGTTGATACACAACAATACAAGAAAATACAAGACTGGCAAAGTTCTTCACAAGCTATTACTTCACTGTTTGTCCAGAACACTGTAATTATCAAGAAAGAAGAAAACTCACTTGCTGCTGTTGCTACTGGTTGGGCAATATTAGGAGGTGGCTTCAATTTCATGAGTTCATTAAGACTATTATTCTTTAGCAGATCTTTCAGCTGAATCTGGTCCTTTGAAGGTGCAGTGGTCAAGGCATTGCGTACTGCTGGTGCTGCAACCGAGGGTCGAGTTGTTGTGCTGGTCTGAATGATTTTTGCTACAGTGATAGTCTGCCTTGTAGTTGTAACAGGTGTTGTTTTTGTCATCACTATTGTAGTCCCCAAGGTTGGAAGCTGATTTATTTGATTCAGCACAAAAGTTGTGGTGGACGGTGGTTGCTAGCAAAGAACAAGAACAATTCTCAGAACAAAAAAAAGGCAGATTTTGTTACAACTTTTCACCTCAAGCAGAGACATCAGCCGTTTTTGAAAGGCTCCTGTAATAAGAACTGTCTTCATGTAACACGCTGAAAAGTCTAAAGTGGTGCAACAGCCCGAGCAAGAAGTGCCCACCTATCAATATGCAGCCACAATCACTTTTAAAAAGTTAGGTTTTAAATTTTCTTTGAAAGGAAGGCAAAGGAAATTACAAAACAGGGTTAAGGATTCATGACCTAGACAGAAAACTGACTGCTGCTGGCATGGGAACATCGAGCTGAAGGGAATTTTGAGTACATTAACTGGCTGCACAATTCCCAGAGTAAACAGCTTGGATTACTTAAGGCATACGCGCAGCCTTTTCCAGAGACACTGCACTACATCCACCTTCCTGTAGATCTGCTTCTTATGTTCTCATTTCAGGTGCAGCCACTGGACAACAGTGCTCAAAATTACCTGCAGCTAGTCAAGGTGGCAAACAGTTCAGGTGTAAAAACCAAGTTTGCACAACCTCACTATCCCCAGAATTTGCATGCAAGGGAAGTAAAAGGCACAGGGGACACTTGGAAACGTTTTTTCTGCTCGGTCCTTCTTTGTTTTCCTTGTCACAGAAATATCAGCTCACAGCTTGCTTTCACAGTCTCTGTACAAGCAGAACCAATCTGATGGCCAACTGGCATTTTACAGTCCCACACTTCTTTTGTTATGTGTGGTTCATGTGGCAACCTTTTGGGGGGGGTGTGTGTGGTGTGGTGTGTATCTAACAGGAGTGGCTGCTAGGAGAAGGTGCCAGAAGCTTCCCCCACATCTGACACAGACAGTTCCACCCATCCACAAAGACGGAGCTGTCGTTGACCTGGCCTGAGCAAATCAATGACATCAGTATTTCCTTTGTAGAAACATATTTAAGAGGGGGGTAAAAACTGCTGTGCAATCAGCAACTGGGAGGAAGGAGTATGTGAGAGAAACACTGCTGTGACAGGTTTGAGGCCATGTGGGGGACCCATGCAGGAGCTGTTTCTGGAAAACTGGATCCTATGGCGACGACTCAGGCTAGAGAAGTTTTGTGAAAGAGCTGCTGGAACAGAGCAAGAACAACATGTAAACATGCCAGGAGAGTGTTGTCCTGGAAGGTGGTTTTAGATTTGTTTTCATGTCTTGTTATCCTACTCTGTTAGCTGGCAATAAATTAACTTCCGCAAGTTGTCTGTTCTGCCTGTGATGGTAACTGCTGATCTCCCTGTCCTTATCTCAACCCAAGACCCTTCCATCATATTTTTTTCTTTCTCCCATCTAGTTGGGGAGGGGGAATGAGAAAGCAGATTAGTGGACACCTGGTGTCCAACCAAGGTTAACCCACCACAACACAGAAAATCTTGAAGTACCAGTTCTTACCCGAACATTTAATAAGGCTGGAGTTGATACAGTCTCTGGCTCTTGTTTCACAGCAGCTGTGGCCTCAGTCTCCAAGCCTAGTTCTAACGCACTAAGTGGCACTGACTGCAGAAGAAAGAAAAAGTGAACATCAGGAAATGCTCACGTGAGTGGGGAAAAAGCCCTTAAGACTAAATATCCACCCACAATGCTGAAGTTAACTGGGAAGTTCTCAACTGTGCTCATCAACAGTGGTTTCACTGATATAAAGATGATCAAGTAATTCATTTCACATTCAAAGACATACAACACTTTATTAGTTAACTGTGATAGAAAGGTAATCAGTTTGGTAATGCCACTGGGCAATGCACTACTGCTGCCAGTCTGTCTGAAACTGCTATGTCCTTGCAGACTGAATGTCACCATGGAGCTTAAACACACTCGTACGACTTCTTGCGTATTTTATAGGAGAGCAGCTAGACTCTGGCAAATGTTAGAATTCTCCATGGATACGTGTCAGCTTGCCCCCACATAACGTCCAGAAGATTATTTGTTTATATTGATCTAAACACTGTTTCAGATTGCTTTTTCTGTATAAAAGTTTAAAATTAGCAAGTAATTTTCCAATCTCAGTACCGTAAGTGCAACACAATAACAAAAACTCCACATCCTTTAACCACTTGCTCTGCACTCTGTGTCTCCCTCCACAAATCCATCAGGTACAAGCTCTTATGTCCTTTAACAAATATGTTCTTGTTTTAACCTGCTGAACAGCTGGAGTTGGTGCTGGATTTGCAAGAACCACATCCGGAGAGTCAATATCAAAGAGATCATTTGGACTGATTCCGCTCTCACTCAAAGCAGCAAGCAACAGATCTTGTCCTGGCTCCACCATCTCTAAAAGCAAACAAAAAGATAGAACCATAAATAAATCACATTTAATTTTGACTTCTTTTGTGTACACAGACACACAAGTTCCCCTTGTGGATTTAAGGCACATGTGACTCTTGCTTTAACAATTTCTCATTCTAGATTTGCTCTGCCTCTCATTCAGTTGTAGATACCCTCCCCTCTATTTTGTTCTTTAAAATCTTTTCAATATACCCAAGCACATTTCAAGTAGGAAGAATGAAACAGTTCGCCACGCAAAAGGCTTTCCTACCCATTTAATGTAGAAAGGTGCAAGAAATTGCTTTTCTAGCATTAGTTGTGCTATGTTTTGAAGCATTACAATAAAGAGCAAGGGACAGAAACGGGGGAGCTGTACTATGCTAATGACCACCTTCACTGGTGGAGCAGACATCGAGAGGGAAGCACAATTAAAAACTCAGTTTATCTCATAACAGCTAGTGATAAAAAGGTTCTAAGGAAAGCTTCTATTTCTGGCTGGCCGTTACATTAGGTAGCAATTCATTTACTGAGGACATTTTGGGCTGTAGAGTGGAAAGAGCAAATGCTCCACTATTACAGTATGTTAACAGCACATTAAATAGGGCACTACCATCAGGTCATGGGCTCCTTAATGTGTAGGACAAGCAAAATTAATTTCACGAAGTTATCTAGACAGCGTAAAAACTTATTTAAAAAGCTAAATACTCTGTTTTCAGATGGAGGATAACAGTTTCCACTTCCTTAAGAAGCAACCCGTTTGCCCTAGTTCAAAAATCAAATGAGTTCACCTAACTTGAGCAACTGCTTATCTATTCTTTAAAATGCACCCCAGCAGAAACGCATTTCACTCTGCACACCTCAAGTAGAAATTTCACTTACTCTCCACACCCCTGTAACACCCACTGCTTAAAAAACACCATTAACAAAACCACACACCTACTCTAAAGTGTCTAAAAAACGTAAATGGACAAAAACACTGATTGGCATTCATTCACAGATTCCAAAGCATCCAGTTATCCCTCTCTCCACGCACAGCTAAGTCGCATCCAGCTGCATGGGCACACATGTTACTAAGCACATTGGGCAGAACAGGTAATTCTTCTAATAAGCTAAGCCTTGGGCACTTAATTCCTATTCTTCAGAGCTTTACTCTAGCCAATAGTAGAGAAAAACCCTCTTTCAGTGAGCTGAGATGGTGGCACAACAACTGAAGCAGCAGATGGAAGGTACTTGGGACAAGGGGAATCATCAATGACTGTCCTACCCAACAGAGTACCAAAGCAATGAACTGAGGGGACTGACCATGTGCAATCACACTGAACACCATTTGAGGTGCTAGAACCACTTCATTTTTTTAAAAGACATCTGAGGTGATCACATAAACTGGCAGAGTGGCCTGGTTTGTAGCTATCCAGCACAGAAGATATTAAGAACCATTAAGACATCTAGCAGATTTAATTAACATGGCAGCTCCTTCAAAGGATGTCACCTCCCACAAGTCTGTCTCCTACAAGCTTGAATGGGTCAAGAAAAAATGAGTAAGAACAGGCTGCTAACTTTATCTTTCAGAAGGATTAAGCATTCCATCTTACAAAAAGAAACTAGTCACATATTTATGATTAGAATAAAAGCTTCATTTTCAGACTAAAATTCTACCTGAAACAATCCTAAGTTTAGAAGTTACTGGTTACTGAGTGAAATCCTTTAACAAGAGATTCGATCTGCAGCTGGAAGTTTCAGCTTAACAGTACTTCTGATGTTAGGAACTACAGAGCAGCCACTTAGGGAGAGTTTCTCTCCACAAAGGAAGTTAACACTGGTTACTCCATCTAACTAGCAGCTCCCAAACACTTTCCAGTATCAATGTGGGAAAGAGGCATGTGCACTCTTCTGCATAGTGCAACGCCTCTGCTCAACACGATCAAACAAAAATGTCTAAAGAGTACAAAGGAACAAAAATGTCAGTTATGACATTACTTAGTCTGCATGTAGGTTTGATCACACTGTCCCTAAAAGAAGGGTCTGCCTAAAGCTGGGTTGAGAGGTAAGTGGCTCTACTGAACAGAGACATTGAAACTCAGCAGCTTGGGGCTGCGTACTTGAAAGAGAATTGAGAGAAGAAAATTACTTGAGATAACATCTGGTCTGTTCTTACAGATCATGAAGGGAAAGCCTTTCTGTGAAGCTGAGACCCACAGCAAAAGCAAGACTGGAATAAAACCCACTCTGCCACCACCCAAACACCCATCACTTTCCCAATCCACCCTTAAGTGGTGCCACAACCTATTAAGTTTAATATAATCACGATGACACTGAATCCTACAATTTTAACCCTTATAAACATGATGGCCTGGATATCTTGAAGAGATTTTAACCTAGTTCAGGAAAAGACAGCAGTAACACTTTTTGCTAGATGACAAGCAACAGACATGAATACAGCAAACCCTGCAATTCCAAAAGTGCTTCCAGTGTAGAAGCTTCGCTTTCTTAGCAGGGCTATTTCCACGTTAAAAAAAGCCCCCCCTCCCATCTCTCTCACGCTAACTGGAAATTTTAACAGTTTTAAATACTAATGGCCGCTAATGGTCCAGCAAAAAGCTAAGTCAAACAAGAGCAGCTGTTTATTTGTCGGTCAAGCAGTTTGGACAATGAAAGTTTGACCAGTTTCACTTATTTTGTTTCTGTGCACCAGGAACAAAGCTGCATTGTTTGAAATGGGAACAAAAGGAATTCTCATATTCTAGAATTTTTACGTTAAATGCCACTGAAAAACTTGGCGCAAATTTTAGGCTTTGTGAAACTTCCAAGCACCACTACTGGTCCCTTCTCCCCCAGTTTTAGTTAGTAAGGAAATTCAATGCAAGAAATTAGAATAAAATACAGGAGAAGCTGGACTGTGAGAGCTTTGGGGGTGTGTGCATGTGTGTAACTACACTAGTTGAGTCTAAAACGTTATCAAGCTGAAACAGCTCCATAATTTTACAAGGTAGGAGGCTCCTTAGTTAACATAAGTGAAAGCGACTTTATCAAGCTCTGCAGCTCAGCTTTGGCAGCACTATATAAGGACCTGTTTGCCACATCTTAAAAATCTCCAGAAGAAAATACTTATAAAAAAGTTGTGAATATTACAAGCTGTTCCCTAAGCATTTCACTTGTCGAAGAACTGTTCTCTGAACATGGAGAATCTCAAGGATAAGGTTGTCTATGTTTAGTCAGGCCATCCAATGTCACTGCACAAGAAATCAACCTGTTAAATAAAACTAAAAGGAAAACCATTTCAACAGCAACACCATCTCCATTGTTTATTTTGTATGAAGATACATACTGCTGCCATTCCAAGAAATGTTATCAAAGCACACCAAGTATTTATGCAAGGTGCTGCTCTGCTGAATACAGCCTAAAACTTTGATAAAAACAGTTTGACTAACACCACACATTAGACAAATAATTTCCAATGTAAAGACACAAAACCAGAACAACACGTTTAATATTATGTCAGGTATCCATGCCAACCTGGCTCTCTCCCTCCCTCCATTTTAGCTTTGGTACAAAGAAGCAAAACAAAAAAAAAAAGGAAAAAGATAAGAGATTCTAAAACATATGTCGAGCAACCTGCTCGCCACTTCCCCCCATGGAAAATAATGGTAGAATCCTAAAGAATGAAAAGGCTTTTCATTTTTAGGTCTGTGCATTACAGGCTGCAATACTGTAAGTATAAAAGCATTTATGAAAAAATAGTATCGAGCTATGGTATCACAACTGAGCCCCTATCAAACATTACAAACAAGCAGGCACAATGCTATTTCCAAATCCTCTGTACACCTGTAACCTGAAAACTTGGGTTTTAATGCTTGGCCTGAGATGCTAATGTAGTTAAGCAACTCTTGCTCTCCTTTTATTGGGAAGGGTTTTCCCCACTGACTTTCTCAGGAATAGATGTCAGTGGAAGCCATTTAAAAATTCTCAAATTGCAGAATAAAGACAGACAAGTCTGACCAATCCTCAGGCTGAGCCACGAGTTAATCCTAAAAACTTCACTCTGCATTTACAGCCCCTCACAACAGAGACGTACAGGCTGCTCACCCCCAAACCCACACAACAGGGCTCCCTGCACACCCAGGCAGATTCTGCTCATCTTGCAGCTTTTGGCTCCAGAAGACAACCTGGGTAACAACAAAGAAAAAACGCTCAACCTACCCAATCCTGTCTAGTCTTTTCTAAGGCACCATCCAATCAAAGAGTAAAACATTAATTACTGAACTCACTCAGCCTTACGTGCTTTAACCTCAACACTAGTAGTTGGCACTGCAATTAAACATGCACAGTTCAGCTTCTGATTTTTGTGAAAACCATTCCCATCCTATAATAACCACACAGTAGTCCTTCAAACTCTGGCTACCTCCCTGAAGTCAAAGCTTGTAGGACATGAGGCAGAGCTCCGGAAGTACACGATCTAACTGTCTCAAAGCTCTCCTACAGCTGTTTTACAAACATATAGCCAGGATCATGGTCTGAAAATGTGAACTCACAAGTGTTTTTAAGTGTTAAATACTAAGCAATGCAATGATTTGGCACAAAACCAGCTTTCAGACTCAATGGTTAGAAGGGACAGTATGGCCAGCAGTAGACATCTTGGAAAACTAATAACCCAGAAGAAATAAGCACGGTATCTGAGCACCAGACCCCTTCCTTAAGTCATGATCTGTGAACCACTTCTAGGCGCATCTCAAAGGACAAGAAACATGAGGTGGAGGTGTATGTGCCACCTACTTCAGCAGCTTTTACAGGAGCTATTGACCAGTTTTGACACCAAAGAACTCGTATGGAGAAGACAAGCTCCCCACATATTCGGAGAAGACTAAGACTGCATTCAAATACACTATATCATGCCTATAAAGATGATGTATAGAGAAGAAATCCAAATGTCATCTCGTTACAAAACCTCAGCCATAGTAAGCTCTTCACTCTACCTCATCGACTAGTTTTTCAATATAAGGGCAAGGAGGGGAAAGCAGCAGCTTGCAATACATTAAACGTGTATGAGCAATTTTAATCCAGAAACAACCTGTGTACTCCAAAGCCAAACAGTCTATCACCCACTTAATTCTTAACTCTGGAGCAAGTTAAATAATAATAAAAAGAAATCTTTAGTGTGAACAAACACCACAACCTAAAATTGTCTAATAAAAGCAAGGTTGTATTGCTGTGCTTAAATGATTTGCCTCGTCTTTAACATGTATCAAAGATCTAAAACCAGTTCAGGAGCAGCTGGAACAAGTACATGAGTTCTAATTTACCTCATCAAAAGGTAGCGTGGAACCTGGTCAGCTAAAAATAATAATGAATCAGCCCAAAAAACCAGCAAGAAAACCCCCACAAGGCCTCTCTAAGGGCAGTTTTACGTTAAACAATTACTCACCCTGGCAACCTCTGTTTGAGATGCGCTTGGTAAAGAGTCGCTGGACTTTGAGGCCCAGTCTGTGGCTGCCCCGGGAAGCTGTGGGACCCTCGGGAGGGTTCCCGGAGCGGCAGGTGGTTCCCTAACCCCCGGCTTCACCACCTTTCCCACCCCCCCCAACACGTGTTCCCCACATAAACTTCCGGGTTGGGCCAGAATCGGCTGCGTAATCGTGTCCCATGCGCGACTTTTTGTTTTCAGCCCTTCACCTCTTCAAAGACCCCTTTAACAGCATCGGAAACCCCGCGAAGGGCCAGAGGGCCGCGTCTCGGGGCAGCTCTGAAACCACTCGAGCACCATAAATCACCCCCCCAAACACTCCCCCTCCTCCTTCCTCGTCTCAGCAGAGCGGCTCC